>CAAKMY010037015.1:11435-23263 GCA_901111285.1 Corrigiola litoralis
GGGGGGGGAGATTAGTGACCGGTAATCTCATTTTTGTCTCTGTACTTACATCCTTAGATTTTTGAACAGCTACACCAATGATGAACAGCATTGTCTATGCGTGTGACACAAAACATGATGGATAGTGGTAGATTTCTATTCGCAGTGTTTAAGCTACATCTACTGCGGGCATAAAATTAACATCACAAGAATTACCATTATACAGTTGAAAGAACAAACCTCTTTGATGTCGCCTTCGTCAAGACTCTCTGGTTCAGCTCTGGCCACAGCCATAATTAGCCAACGCTGCTGTAGCATGCCTTTTGGAACCCGCCATATCCCATGTGAACCAACATTTATCGATCTCTTATTCAATTTAATAGCTGGAGAAGATAGCTTTACGCGTTTGACTAAGAAAGGAGATCGTGAGCATGGATGAAGAGGCTTAACAGTGAGGGACGCCAGATTGCTGCGTGGTATCCCAACTTGAGAAGCCATTAAAACTAACTCTTTCTATACTTTATTTTCTCGAATAGAATAAAACATCAAATGTGATTCGGAAGCAGTTTCATCTCCGAAACTGAAAATTCTTTTCACTTAACTACAAAGACGTGTATATTTGTAGACTGCAATACCTGTGACAGAGAAAATAAGTGATTATGACAAATCTCTCTACAAAAACATTTGAATATAAGAGTTATCATTTTTCTTGCCAGTGATCTACAATATAAAGAATTACATCACTGATATTTTGGTTGTAAAAGAACAGACAATGACTTTTCTCGTACAACTATAACATTAATTACTAAACATGCCCAATACATATTACTGCCATATTAAGCATTTTTCTCAAAATCCAAGATTCTGAATAGGTATACAGTCACACACACACAGCAACTACCACTGTACGGCCTTAAGTATTCATCTTAGTAAAACCTATATAATAACAAATGCACTCAACTTCATTTCATATAACTACTTATACAACACAAACTCCTATATAAAGACTGTCTACTTTTCTACTTTTATGATAAAAGTAGACAAGCTCTTTGTTAGCTGGATTTACTTAAGCTTCCTACAAACCCAAATCAAGTCGTAGATGTATATATCACAAAAATTGACGGTCAGACTTTCCATTTATAAGAAGACAAACTATCTAAACAGATAGTCTATGATTAATTCAAAAAAAGACTTAGTCACAAAGCGAGTTACAGTGGCAACGATTTTTACACACCAAAATGTCAGTTTTGCACTCCTTTTAGTGAGTCACAATTTCAATTGCACTTCTCACAATGTAAAAATCAACTTGAGGAGTGTAAAAATCATCCCCAAGTCAAGTCACAGTGGTTACTTTTTATCAACATTTGCCGAAATTATGGCCATTTACAACTCTCAGTGACCCTTTAAGAGTTGTAACCCTACTAAAAAGCTTAAAACTCAAAATGCAACCACACTATTACTCAACATTTTCACAAATTACTAGAAAAGCCCGAACTTCTTGCAAGCTAAATTTCATAAAATCCCTAAAAGCCCAAATTGAGTTATAGATTTATATGCCTTTATTGGGCCAGCATGGCTTGGTCGTAAAAGTAGACGGTCTTTCTGATTTTATCCCAATCAAAAGACACGTTAATTCTTTGTACAAATTTAGCAATCATGCATATAAAAGAAGTGGGTACTAGAAACTATACGTAGAGAGTATAGTAGTATAGCATGAAAAGACAGAGGAATGCATTATGTAGAAAAAGAAGGCATACCCAGGAAACAAATATGGGGGGGAATGAAGTTGAGGAATTGCAGGGCGGAGAAGAATATGAGGATAATTACACCAACCAACATCACTTACTTAGGCCTTGTTCTTTAGGATTTATTTTTGAGAAAAATAAGTTCAATTTTGATAAGTTCGGAAAAAATAAGTTCAGTTCGGATAAATTTGGAAAAAATAAGTTTTATTGAGTTTAGTTAATGTAAGGTCAATTTTCATTGTTTCAAACAAAAAAAAGTTCAATTTTTAAGGTAAGTTTTGAAAAATTAGTTCAATTTAGATATTATAAGTTCAGTTTCGTTCCAATAAGTTAAATTCAAATTTACTAATATTATCATTATGAGGTAAATAGTTACTATAATATAGACAAATTATAATAGTGATTATTATTCATTATCGTTACTACTACTATTGCTATCTCTAATGTTGTTACAGCAACACTTCTATAGGACCGTCTTTTTATAACTTATAAAAAAACCAGCCCATAAACAACTCATTAACAAACAGTCCTTAGTTCAAATGGACACGCACCCAGACAAATAAAGCCCACCCCTTGTTATATTATACCCAGCAACAAAAAACTACTCCCGTTCTCTTCCACTGGCCCGATTATACCCGGCCAGAAACATAAAACACAATAACAATTTGCCTTATGTTTTCTTAGGCCCACATCGATACCTTACGTAACGATTTTCCTTTGTTTTTTGATCTTTCGTTTCCCTCCCTCCTTTGTACTCATCAATATTCTTGTCCTTTAAGATTTCACATTCATATAGTCAATGTAACTTGTACCTTTTTTCCTAACTTCTGACACGATTTTTCTATTGAATTAATTTTTATGTATTTCACTTTTCCTCAACCACGTTTCAAGTTATTGATTAATAGAACTAGAATGTCATGCCTCTACATAAACACCCATTGTATCTGATATCTACAAAAACCTATAACTTTAAAAATCATATTTACAACTTTAAAACTCAGATTTTTAAGTTAAAAACTATCTATTATGTCTATAAAATGTTCAATACCTGTTTCATTTATCGAATTACCATTACAACTAAAAAATTCAAACTTTTTAGTTAAAACTCACAAACTTAAGTAGAAAACTTATTGTTTTGTCAGAATGCGCCCGATACTCCTTTAATTTGTCCGATGGTTGTATAGTTTAAAAATTCACACTTTTAAATTAAAAACTCATATTTCTAAGATGAAAAATTATCGGTTATGTCAAAATACGTTCAATACCCCAATAATTTGTTGGACTACCTTTATAACTTACAATTTCACACTCTTTAATTAAAAACCGACAATCTAAATTGAAAACTCCTAATATGTCATATATGTTTAATACCCCTTTCAATTATCAGATTACCATTATAACATAAAAATTCCGACGTTTTAGTCAAAAATTCACATTCTTAAGTTGAAAATTCATTATTATGTCAAATATGTTCAATACCCCTTTCAATTACCAACTTAGCTTTAGAACTAAAAATCCTACACTTTCTAGTAAAAAAACTCACATTCTTATGTGGATAACCCAGTATTATCTCATAATACGCTCAATATACCTTTCGTTTGTCATATTACCATGATAACTTAAAAATTCACACTTTTTAGTTAAAAACTCACTATTATGTCAGAATATGTTCAATCCCCTTCCATTTATTGGACTATTATTATAACTTAAAATTCCGCACTTTACTCAATTATAAGGTCATCATTTTATAAAAAAAAATCACAATTTTGGTCAAAAATAAATGTTCTTATGTTCAAATTTCGTTTATTAGATATATGTTACCTAAGGCAAATATTATCTGCATTAGTTTGACAACTTGTATTCAGTACTACTACTGTAGCACTAGATCATTCCCAAAAAAAATGGAAAAAACCCTAGACGATTTAAAATCACAAAAAAATAGCAAGAAGCTTCCTAGTTGCTAGATTAAGCCTGTTAATGAAAACTAGTAGACATAAAAATGGGAACACAAAAGGATGGAATGATAGAAGGAGTATAACTTGTTGTCTTAGATCTTGATTTTTTGCTGGTTGATGTCTCGCTTTTTTTTTTTTTTTGGTAGGATTGATGTCTCGCTTTGTCTTGGACAAAAGAAAAGACCTTTGAAGAAGTGCAAAGTATTAATCAATATGAATATACTGTAACTTTCGGTGTGAAAAAGAAGAAATGGGAGGAGGAAATTGGCATGAAAGGCAGTAGCAGGGAGAAGCCG
The DNA here is from genome assembly GCA_901111285.1 of Corrigiola litoralis. NCBI lineage: Eukaryota > Viridiplantae > Streptophyta > Magnoliopsida > Caryophyllales > Caryophyllaceae > Corrigiola > Corrigiola litoralis. The sequence goes on from CAAKMY010037015.1 coordinate 15,411, forward strand.
AACGGTATGGTGAAGGAGAGAGAGAAAAGTGAGATAAAATGACATACCAGGTATGGTAGAGAGAGAGAGAGAGCGTGTGTGAAGTCAAAGGAAAAGATAGTAGCTAGGAAGTACGTAAAATTAGCATATCAATTGGGCTTACGATCTGACTGCGCGGTCTATTGTATTTGTTGGACCCGAGTAGACTTGTCTTTTTGTAATTTACAGAAAGACGGTTTTAACCAAGTTTTTGTGATGTTGTTAATATTTATATATCTAGTATTGCATTTTACACGAAGAATTATTCAGATAATGATAAATTATTATTATTGTTGTTGTTGTTGTTGTGTTGTTGTTGTTGTTGTTGTTGTTGTTGTTGTTGTTGTTGTTGTTGTTGTTGTTGTTGTTATCCTTACTGTCATTGAAACCATTATAATTTAAATAAATATTGTCTAGTATAATTACATTATACAAACATAATAACTATAATCACTATTATTACTATTAGTCACTCTATAATTATGTACTATAATCTAATAAAATAAGAACAATAATTGCAAGGAATAAAGCGCTGACTTTTTCGCTAGCTTTACATCATAGTATCAAATCATGTGCTCGATGACTAACAACATATATTAAGTACTGAAAAAATAAGTTAGTTCAAATAAGTTCAGAAAAAATAAGATATGTTCATAAAAGTTCAGCTCTATTAATGCTCCAAGTCTAACTGACTGACTATTAATGCTCCAAGTCTCTAAATTTTTACAAAATAACAATAAGTCTTGAATATACTGCTCCACCAAATTTAGTGCATAAAATCTTCCAACAACTTAGTTAAATAAATTCGTCATTATGGTTGAACTACATAGTTCAGTTATTGTGTTTCAACACTTTTAAATTCTTCACATTTCAACAAAACTTCATTTAAACATAATATTCCCCGACCAAAGTAATTTATATCAACTACCACCATGTTATACATCATATCATCAACATAAAACCATAAAACAACAACCAAGCAATATGAAACAAATTAAAATCCTAGACATGCGCTTATGCACTTAAACCAAACAACAATCCAACCAAAATCCTAACTTTGTTATTTCACATAAAATAACAACTTAAAACAATCCCGGACATAAAAAATCATATGTAGTAACATAATTTTGTGCTAGGAATTCATAAAAACATGTTTAGGGTTTATAAACAATATAAAGATTGAATCTTTATCATGCCAAAAACAAATTTAAGGTTTCTAACTTAGTTCTTTAACATCAAATTAGTCTTAAAACATTATAAAATAGGTTTTTAAAAAACATACATTTGTTTAGAATGTTGAAAAGTGTATAGGAAGACAAAGAGGCAAAGAACATGCAAACCCTAGCTTCTCCTCTTGAAGTTCACGTGAAAAAAGAAAGAAAGACTAGGTTTTTTGTTTTGTTTTTTTTATTAAAGGTGTGTAAGAGAGGGAAGGGAAAGGATTGCGCTTTGCCCATCTTGTCCTCTTTCCTAAGCCTAACTGATGCTTATTTGTTTTTTTAAGCCGAAAGATATTTTAAAAATCGTTTAAAGTTCAAATACTATTTAAAATAGTATAAGTACGAAAACAATAAAGTTTTAAATGTTTATAAGCTTTATAACCAATATCGTCAAGTCATTTGGTATTGAATAGGACAAATAACTTAAAACCGAGGACATTATAACAATAATATGAGAAATAGTCTTATAAATACAAAACGCCCAATAAAAGGTGACAAGCAATAGTACTAAAATATTAGGGTGTCCAACGAATTCCTCACAAAGAAGAGCAATGATCTTAAGATAGAGACTATCAAAGGTAGCTATCAGCACAATATCATCCACATAAAATAAAATATCAACAACATCCGAACCATGGCTATATAAATGAATAAAGAAGGACCACATGCACTACTATGTAAAACTAGTGACATAAGATAAGTAGCAAAGCGCTGGTAACGAGCATGAAGGTCTTGCTTTAAACTATAATAGGACCTGCAAAACATGCACACATGATCTGATTTAGTCCGATTATCAAAACCAGGTGGTTGATTCATATAAACTGTCTCCTTACGATCACCTTGAAGAAAAACATTTTTGTACATCTAGCTTATGTATGGCCAAATACTTGATGAACGGTAGTGAAAATAACATGAATGGTGACCGGTACGGGACTGCAAGTGTCAAGACATTCAATGCCACCTTACTGCGACTTGCCATTAGCATATAGTCGAGCCTTATGAAGGTGCAAGGTGCCACTGATTTAAATTTATGACGAAACCACCACAAATTTCGAATAACATTAGCGCGTCCATTGATGATGTCCCAGTTGAAATTCAATAGCATTCCCTAACTTCTCGATCATTGTTTTTCGTATATAATCAATTTTAAGCACATCATATTTTGAGAGCGCTTGAGGCTTATTTTGATATCATTTGTGCTTAATTTTGGATTATTTTGATAAAATGAAGTTGAGAATGAATTTCGCTTGATTAAGGTGGTTTTTTTGGAAGGATTCGGTGTTTCATAGATGCGGTTTGTGAACTTGAGGTGAATTTTAGTGTCGGCGGTTGTGGTTTGTTAATTTTAAGCAAATTACAGTCTTAGCGGTTGCGATTTATGCTCAATTTTCGTGTTAATGTGGTTCTAGGAAGGATTTGGTGTCACGGAGCTTCACTTTGTACTTTTTGTGGATTTTAGTGTCCATGGTTGGAATTTATGTTTAATCCTGGATTAGCTTAATGTTTTCTACTCCCTCCATTTTTACCAAATCTTCACTTTCCTTTAACAACAATTTTCACCAATTCTTTACACTTCCAAACTTCCCTTTTTTAGCAAATTTTATGTACAAGATTGTTCTAATAAAGTAATGCAAATCACACAAATGCCACCAAGTGGCTCACTTGTTACATGGGAGAAACAACTTTATGAAATCAAATTTGCTTTTAACCCCACCCACATGGTCACTTTATTTTATTTTAACCCACACCCACATGGTTAATTATACTACCTTTGTCTTAAGAATTGTGACAAACCCAAGTGTAAAGAATTGGTAAAAATGGAGGGAGTAGTTGATAATGATTTTTCCTTGGCGTTATTATTTTTACATGATTTATGAATTTTAGGCAAATTACATTGTGAGTGTTCAAGAGTATAATATGGATATTGATGTGCAAAGTTATGGATGATAATGAAAGTGTTGAGTGTATGAGTAAATATGAGATTTGTGATTAAGAGAACTTAGTTCACGTGCTTAGTAAGCTTTTTCTAGTGTATTTGAGAATGATATGTTGCTCAAACTTGTTCTAGAGTGTTCGACACGATCGAGGATCCAAGGATCGCACACTTGGAACTCAAGAATACATGAATCATGAGTGTCCAGTCGAGTGTTGTGTCGGGGAGTGTGGTGTTTGCTATAGGGGTAATCTTTTTGCGAAACAGAGTGTGAGAGTAACAATGTGTGTGTCTATATTCTGGCTTAAAATGTCTGTAAGTGAGAGCTGCTAATGTTAGTTCTTACTGAGATACCAGATTATGACCTTCTACATTGTTACATTTTACGAACAAGAGGGAGTTTGAGTTGATAGTTGGAGACCTAGAAAAATAATGTCAAAGGATCAACTCCGTGTAAAGCTAAAGGTATATCAACACGATGAAAGGCGAGAGAATAAACATTGTGTTCATTTGATGGGCTGTTTTGTGACTTTTAGTTTTGTGCTTCAGATGAGACATTATGGTAGACATTTTTTTTATGTGTAAGGCTATGGTATTTGTGAGCACCCGAACCCGTATTTGGACAGACTTAGGTTTACTCGAGAACCACTGCATAGGGGCAGGAGTTAGGGAAGCGTTAGGGACCCTCCCGTACTAGTTCTTCGATCGAGTTTCATGTTTCCATGATCATCACGTGGCTGATTTTCTATTGCCGGATTGAATAGTCCGGATGACAGAGTGTGCTAGAATGAGGAAAACATAAGCGAAGAGGAGACATACCTGCACCACTAGGGGCGACGCAAGTCTCCTCTTATGCGCCACCAGGGGTGACGCCTGGTTAAAGGCAAGTGATGCCTTTGGTGACCAGGTGTTGTGCACTGTGATGGAGTCGCCAACGAGAAATTATGGTATATATCAAAAACCGTGTGCCTTTTGTATCTAGCCTATGACCCAAAAGGGTACATGAGATGTTGATTTGCGATGTGGGCATGCTACCGCGATCCAAGTATCTCATGGATGACTCCTATGGTAAAGTGTACCACAAATTCGGATTTGGAAGTAAAATTATCTAGGCATCGATAGATTATACCGCGCTTGTTGGTTGCATTGCATCTACTAGTAACATTTAAGTTGTTCTTTAGGTCATTCAAGCAGAAAAATATGTCAAATAGTTACGACGGAAGCACCCTAATATTATGATCTAGTGGGTTTAAATACGTGAATTATCTAGGTGACCACTTATTAAACATGCAATAATTTCATATCTAAGCATAAAAAAAAATAGTTTTTAAAACATGTTTAGTAAAAAGAGCCCTCAGGAGACATACGGTAATGTCGTTCGCTTAGGTGCACTTAGTTTCCTTGTGGAAAGGGATTTAGGACGATCTTTCGTTATGGTTAATTAATGTGTACTCAATCATGTTTAAGATATTATGCTTATGAATTCAAGAGGCAAACTAGTTATGCATGCATGAGAGTGCTTGTGCTCTCGAATAAAGCTCATTCACACTACAAGTTGCTCTTATTCCTCTTTCTCATAGCTCGACGCCCACCTGAGCATACCATCTGCCACGCCCCATAGAGGGATGTTGATGCTGACCCACACCTCCTAAAAGATGGCCAGTGCCACAGCTAGGTGTTGCCCAGTACAGATAAGTCGAATATGGTCACGGAGGCGTTGCCCAAGGCTGCTAAAAAGGACCCCACTGCTGTTGTTGCACGCCCGAAGAACTACTTGACCACAATTGTTGCAACTGGTGTTGCTGGGGATTAAAACCCCATTGATGTTGCTTCCAATATGCGACATTAATTAGAAAATTCTCTGCCACGTCCATAGCTGTCACCCTCCAGATGATGTTGTTGTTGCTGTCAGCATGCCCCCACGACCACGACCACCCTCGTGCCTACTTCAAACACCACGTTGCGAAGTTTGTGGGTAAGACGGGGTTGTCTCGGGTGATGCAAGCGGCTGATGTTGGCATCAAGGACATCACTATAAGGAGTAGTGGTGCCCTTCTTATCTCGACATCGCTTTTCAAAGTCAATTTGGTAGGAACTCATTATGACGAGAGAGTATATATTTTGAAAGTCCTTATTTAATATTAGTTCCTATTAGAATTTTTTTTTTATGAGGCGGATGTCTAATTTGTGATTATATTTTGGTTTAAAATGATCATTTGTGCTATAGATTTAATGAAAAGTGAAGACTTTAACTCAATTTGTGACTAGATCTATTTTTAATCATCTATTTTAATAGTTTGTGTTGTAACCATACAATTTGTTTTGTCTAATAATTTAAAATTTATAAGTATTCATAAACGAGGCAATTTTTTTCATTAAATATAATAAACATGTTTACATATTGAATTTTGGTGATCAATTTTTAAGACTGTTGTGAAAAATGGACATTTTAAGCTAAAAAAAAACCATTTTATGGCGGTTAAATTTGAATTAACCATAAACGGTATATATAAGACTTTATGTTAATATCTAAGGTGATTGTTAATAATTTTGAAAACTAAATTTAATATAATATTGGAAAATATCATCAGTAGTATGAAAACATTATAAACTTATCATCAAATAAGAAGTCATTAGATATGAATAATAGTAATATGCAAATATCCTATGTGTTTATTCTTGTGTGATTAGATTAACAAATATTTATGAGGTGAAGGTCGTTGCAGTTCGAAAGCTATTCTTATTTTTTTGCGAAAGGATAGGGTCACTTGTTTCTGGTGTTGATCAAATCTGATTCTTTTAATGTCATTCAGTGGTTGATAAAGAAAATACATGACCTCGGAATTTTGTGTTTAAACTTTAATTTTTTTAAAGAATTGAAAGTTGCCATGCTCTGCCAATTTTGTGTTTAAACTTCAATTTTTTTAAAGAATTAAAAACCTTCTGGACATCCGCTACTACACCTACGCTTCCACATTTGGGCATTGTTAGGCGAAGTGCCATCAAAGTTTGCAGATTTTCTTGCATCTTGACAGCTCTCATCCGTGCAATCGGAAGCAACAAACTTTGATGGCACTATATTTTGTTGTCCCTTACAACTAAATTTTGTTGATCATCTCGTCTGTTGCTTGTATAACCTCTTTATGATCAATGTTCATTTTTTTTCAACGAAATCCACCTCCTCGCTAATAACCTCTTTATGATCAACATTTATTTGCCCACCATCTAAGCTATCCATATCGTCACAGGTTGGATGAAATGTTTGTGATTGAACACCTGCAACTTTCACTACACGGACAGTTATAAAACTCATATCTCGAGCATTGTATAAGTGAAGGGGTTTACCATTTTCCATCATTTCTAGGGCCTCCATATTCAAACTTAGCCCACATCTATTTCTTGGGGTTTTGAAGCAAAGCCTTAGCTTTCACCAGGCTTGCGTTGTTTAGCTTCAAGTTTCCCATTAGATGAGCCAACTGAAGCTTGTAAATTTATATTTTCAACTTTAGATGTGCATCAAACAAACCAAGAGGATCAAAATTGTTGTTCCATTCCTCACTATGATGTTGTTCGAAACTTCTTCTTTCCTCACAGCTACCTTCTTTACAAAAACTTGTACGCTGATTGTCTAATTCCATAGTCTCATCATCTGTCACTATATTTTGTTGTCCCTTATAACTAAATTCTCCATTTTTTTTTTCTAACATCCCCGGTATCAGACTCGTCACTTCCAAATCATTTCTTCTTCTTCAAACTCTCAACCTTTCTGATCTCGTGTAAAACCTCTTTATTCCTTGGTTCAATTTCTCTAGATTTAATCAAATCTTGGTAAGTATTCCCATAATACTTCAATTCACTGGAAGCTACGACCCTTTGGAACAAAGATTTCACATTCTTAGTATCAAAGTCAACCACCAACATACATAACTTTATAGCTTGGACAAATTTGCTAAGTTTGAGAGCACACATTGCTAAATTCATTTTAAGTGAACTAGCTAACTCCGTCACTAACAGTTCTCCTTCCTTACAATCTGGTGTAGCAAAACATATGGCTTTAACAACCTTTGTGTAAATTTCAGTCGCAGCTCTGTATTTTCCTTGCTTATACAGAGTACTTCCAATCATTTTTAGTGTTTTGAGTATACCCAACGACTTTCTCGGGTCCACGCAATCTCATAAACATCTCTTTCACATCATTATCATTCCCATCAAATTTTTGAAGGTGAAAAGCAAACAGTTCAGATTGGACTAGTTCGTACTCCATCACAACAAAGTTCCACAAAATAATAATTTTTCAACGAAATCCAACAACCTAGTAGTTAGTTTTTATCGGACTAAAACTAAGTACAAACCAGCAAACCAAACGAAACCAAATCAACCAGGACTAGATGAGCAACAACCAACCAAAATAAGACCTCAGCACCAGAGTATCAAAAAGCCAGTAACTAGTTTGAAAAAATATGAATTGCAGGATCAAGCTAAAGCAAACACCTGATAGATCAAATAGAAACCTTGTAATAGGTTCTTGCAATTTTTAGATGTCGACCAAGAAATTTTGCAATACAGTTGATTGACCTCAATTGATTGAACTTTGGTGCAACGGTTACGGGGAGATGAAGCGTTCGCCGGCTGTGGGATGAAGGCAGATTGTTGAGAAGGTGACTTGAGAAAGTCGTCGTCGA
>CAAKMY010037016.1:0-11719 GCA_901111285.1 Corrigiola litoralis
TGGCTTTCTTGAAAAAACACAAGGGCATTCTGACTTTTTCGCTATACCACAGGGGCATTTTAGCCCTATATTCAATAATCGTTTTCTCAATATAGAGCCCTTTTACAAGGAGACATCTTGATCCAACACAGTGTTGAAGATGAAGATATCGATAATCGATATGACTGTACAATTTGTCAACGAAAAATGATAATCCATGGTAGATTTGTTAAAACCACCATAGGACTCCATGAGACAAAAACTAAGTATTGAACAAGTCTAATTAGTGATTTATGGCCTAATCACTACACCGTTTTAATTTTCAATTTATGATTTTTTTTTTTTTATCTTTTCTGAACATTTCGAATTCTTTTTAACTTTTCTGAAAATAAAATAAAAAACAGTGTAGAGAACAAACACTTGTTGGTACATAAATTACAAACTAATGAATTTCATTAAGTTCGATTCAGTTTAATTAAGTCCAACAAAAAAGGATCTTAATTAACTCTTAACGGCAAATTATTAGGTACACCTGAGAGTATATACTCTCCCAGGTTCAACTTTAGGTATATATTATGTACCTTGTATATTTTTTTTTGTACCTTCAATAAATTAGAATTTTACAATATTTTCACCGTGGTACATAAAAGCTTATCAAAGCTACAAAAAAATATATAAAAGATTAAAGTATATAAAAGTATATTTGAAAGTACGTACTCTAGGGTGTGCGCAATCGATTCTGCTCTTAACAGTTCATAACTTGATCCTTAACTAACACTGTTGCCCTCTTCGATTCATAGCAGAGATGATGAGGAGGACAGAGGTGTTGAGAGCATACAGAGATGTCTTGAAAGCCACTCGCAAAGCATTCAATGGAGACACCCAGATGCTCAAAGCTTCTGCAGTTGAAGTTCGCACCAAATTTGATGAGAACAAAAACGTTACTTCTGAATCTGATATTCATAGGCTTCTTGATGAGGCTAAGGAAGCTTCCCAGTTCATTTCTACCATGATCGTCCAAGCTAAGCTCAACGAGCGCGGCGGCTACGGTACTTGCTACCCTCTTTTTTATTGCTTTGATGATTTTGTATTTAAGAGGGTTGCACAAATTATTAGAAAAGACCATATGATAAAAGTAGACGAACTTCTTGTAAGCTAATTTACTTAAACTTCGTAGAAGCCCAAATCAAGTTATAGATTTATATGTCTTTATTGGGCCAGCATGGCGTGTCTACTTTTAAAACAATCTCTTACAAGACTTTTTGTAGTTTTGTTGATAACTTTTTGTGGGTGTTGCATTTCTGGCAGAGTTATGATTTGATGGTAGAATTGTTAGTAGAAAGTGTTTTTATGATTGCCCATCAAATGTTGGCTGATGGAATTGTTAGGAGAAAGGGTTTTCGTGATTAGGAAGTGTTGGGAGAGACTGTTTTTTTGTCATAGAATTAGACGATGCCATGTCTTTGATTTGACTTGGGCTTACAATAAGCTTGAATTGATTTAGGTTGATAAAAGTAGACGGGTTTTTCTAAGAATTTGTGTTTCATGATTGTCACGTGTTTGTCGAATTGTCTAAGTGAGGATTTTGGAATTGAGTGATTGTTACTATTGGTTGGATGCCTACATGATTTTTTTCGATAAGTAGATAATGCTCCCTCGGTCCCATTTGATTGTTTTACTTTGTGAGTTACATGTGAGGAGATATTTGAACAAACGTAAATAAGCGAATAGGATGGACTGAGGAGGGAGAAGTAATGGCAACACCCTTGAAAGCACCACTGGTGTTGGTACAATGGGAAGCCATAAAAATCTACCATTCCCCAAATGTACTCCAAAGAATGGCGACTTGCGAAGAGGATGCAGGACTTCCTCACAGGAAAACAGCCAAGATCGCACATTTCTGTAGCAATTTCCTTACTTTGGTTCACCATTTACCAAGACACATAACTGAAACCTGTAGGAAATAAAAATTATCCCGTAAACCCATCAACCTGAACCAAAGAGAAGAAGTTATTTGGCATCGAATAAACAAGTGTGAGCCCGCCTGTCCCTTCCAAACATGAGACTGACATCTGGTCTCGGATTAACACTAACGTTTTCCATTGAAGAACATAATTAGTTTGATCCTCCCAAGAACCATTGCCAACTGAATGTCCTCACCTTTATTGGCTTTTTGGTTCAACGTCTTCGCGTGATCAAACCCAAAGGGAAAGCATCCGCCTAGTAAGAGACGCCATAAAACATTTGCAACTGAAATTTCTAGTAGGAACAGACCGTCATACTCGACAATCCGCATGCTCTCTCAAGTGCACATTTCTCAAAATATAATAAGCTCATCCATCTCCCACTCAAAAAGAAACCTCTGCAAGTAAAGGTTCCTGGCATTCTCTTCACTGGAGTAATAAATAGATATTGTGTCATTATGCCGATGTGAGAGACCTTATATAGGAGGAAACAAATGAGAGAGGCATACATCTGTTCTCTACACTTCGTCACCAAAACACATTTTCATACCATATTCTACCTTAAAAGAAATCAAAGGTAGAATACATGTGAAACTTGCGTAATAATTTTCGGGTGGAAGCATGTCTACTTGTAGATCATTTCAAATAATCCCAGCCCTGGCTTTGCATCTCATATCTGTTGCAAATAATTTGATGTCAAATGGTGTTAGGCTCCGTATGAAAATGGCACAACCATTTTCTGAACAGAGCACATGTTTATGCACCATCTGATCCCCAAAAACTATATTTTTATTGTGCCTCGACCAAAACCCTAACCTTGTTTGTATAGGTGAAACGTGATTTTTGATCCATTGAGCTTAATTGTCTACATCAAGTGTTGGGTTCAGTTGAATATATATTGTCTAGTAGAAGAATAGTCTACTTGAATGAGAAATTTTAACTTATTTTTAAGGAAAGGTTGTTAACGTAGTTGATGAATGAGGACCAGCTTTCAGATAATCTGTCAAAACATGCTTCTTAGAGCCCCATGTTTAGTTTCCACAATACATCGAGAGCCATTTTATGAAAGGCTTCATTACAGATTCACCAAGTGAACAAAGCATTTCTTACTGTCCTGTGCTGTATGGCAGAAGGAATGATTTGTGTGTGTGTGGATGCATCTTATATTGACCTCAAATGTTTGAGCATTTCGGCCCTAATCACAATCCATTTTTGTTGATTATGGTGAGATAATTAAGTGCAGCAAAGTTTCTACATTATGGTCCACTCCAACTGAATATCTACAGTGTGTTTGGATAAGAAAAACCGAGGGAAAGGGATGAGAGGAAAGAAGAGGGAGAGAAAAGGGAGGAGAGAGAAAAGATCACCATCTGGATTAGAAAGTATGAGGAAGGAAGGAAGGGGAGGAGGAAAGAGAATTTATGGGGAACATGGGTATATGAAAGGGAAGTACAGAGATGTCCTTCCAAATCTTTCCAATTTTGGGGGGTATTGGTTTGTTCATAGATAGGCAAATTGAAACCCCCCAATTCCATCGCCTCCCTTTTCCTTCCCTACCCATTAGCTATCGAAAGTATGGATTATTGATCCCTCCATCTCCCTCCCCTCCCCTCCTCTCCCATCCATTTCTTTCCATCCAAACAAAATGTAAAATGTGCTTACTCTAATCATGTTGTTGAAAATGAACAGAAAGCTACTATGGAACGTTGGTACATGATCAAATTCTTATATTCCTATGAGGAAATATAATCTCCAATTGTAATATGAGAAAGTCTTGGAAGAGTCCGTCTTTTTGTTATCATAAAAGTAGACGGAGCCATGTTGCCCAACAAAGGGATATATATATCTTTGAGTTGACTTGGGGAGGCTTGGATTGAGTTAGCTTGCACAGAACCATAAAAGTAGACCTTTTTTTTCTAAGATCGTATGTTGTAATATAGGTGTTGCTTGATAATAAGGTACATTTTGGTTCACAAGTTCGAGTGATGCTCATCTCCAAAAAGGTAGCCGAAGAATAAATAAGTAAATGAGTGTGGCAAAATGATAGTGCCATGCCGCCATCACTTACATTCCAGTTTGACTTGATGTCTATTGATATCACCACCATTTCTGGAGCATTGCTTGTGGTCTTGGTCACCCTCTTTCCTCCACAATTTCTATATGTAGCAACTAACAAGAGATTTTATCTGAATAGGTAATGTCTTAATCCTAATGTATAATGCTGTTTTATGATTGTGGAGTTTCTGCACTGTCTTCACGGTGGTATCACCTATAGGGACCATTTTAAGTTGTGGAGAACTGATAGAGCCTTTTATGCTGACTGCTACGAGCTACGGAATATCAGTATATCACATTGTCTCATGAGCAAATTATCTCCATTTAGGTTCTCTATTTCACAGTTGTAACCTTAAGATCTTGCACACTTCAGTATCTAACTTCTGTGACAAAGTAACATGTTGGATTAATATTGTCTTGCCTTTTTAAAAATTAACATAGCGCATTCATGTGACCTGTAACTGATATGTGTTCTTGGGTGGTGCAGAAGTGAAGCCAAGTAAGGATCATGCTGGAGCAACATTGGAGGTTCCATCTGAAGAACTTCTCAAAAGCCAATAAACAGTTTTCTAAAATTTTTTGTTTGACAGTATTAGATAAAGCAGCAAACGGTCTTTCTTTCCATTGCCGAGATTTCGCAGAGTGGCTTGAGTATGCTTATTCTTGCTGTGTTCAAGTAGAGTGATGCTCAAATAAGTCTCAATTTGTACAAGGAAACTTTTGCTGTTATGTAGCTTAGTGTGCTTCGATTACAATTTCCATGAAATCGTAAAATGATTTTTTGAGTTTGGAACTTCGAGACCTCTAACAGATTGCTTTCAATCTGCAGATGAGTTTGTAGCAACATTATATTGAGATTCAACGGAGGTTTTTCATTTTATAAAAGCTCATTTGAAGGCATGAGCTGTCACTTAAACTCAGTTTCACTTCTACCTCCGCAGGGGCTGAGATCGCCCTTTCATTCAGTTCTCACCAAGTTTGGAACTTGTCATTTGTCACTGCACCACTTGTTTTCTTGAGATGTCATCAGGAAGCAATTGACGAGTAATCTTAAAACGTTAATAATGTATCCTGCTTATTCTCTGTAATGACTTTAGCTGGCAGCTTAGGTAGGATGGTTTGCTGGGCTCTGTTCTCAGGTCAAGCCGAAGCTGTTGCTTGTCAGTTGTCATGACTGATGAGTTGCAGTGTTGCGAGTGTTGGCTTCGGCATCCAAAAGCAAGCATGGCAATGCAAGTAGTGATTTCAGATTCTGATCAACGTTAGAAAAGCTTATGCTTTAACCAAGTCTTGCAAATACAGACTGTAGAATCTTTGTTACCTTCGTAACCCTTAGGGCATCCTGTTTATGATCCAAGTAAAGAGAGAATGGTTTGGCAGCAGGTTTCTGAGCTTGAAGTAGTAACTGATTACGATTCACAAGGGAACTAGAGCTAATACATTTCGCATGTCCCAGTAATTTATTTAGATTAGCTTTGCAGCAGGTTAGTTATCGTCATAGCTAAATGGAGACATTTGGTATGAAGACTTTAACGTTCCGATTTCAAAAAAGGGAGACCAAAATTTACTACAATCTTAAGATCTTAAAATGCTAATGACATTACCTTACAGTTGCTTCTATGGTTCCTATGATATGATACCAACAATAAGGTTCCAGATCCAAGAAAGGCAAAGACTGCAACCCTAAGAACACTACATAATTCTCCTCAAATAAACCATACGAAGCAGCTCCAAAATTTACAACATCTGCATTCTCTCGAATCAATTTTTTTTTTCAGTTCAGATATTCCGTTTTGTCTACATGTCATAGATGTGAAGATTAAAAGATTCCTGAGCTAGTGAAACTATTCATCTTCTTCGTCATCTTCCTCACTCTCCCCATCTTCGCTGGCATCTTCTTCCTCTTCCTCACTATCTTTTCCCTCCACTTGTGACTTCTTAATGCCTATTTGTAGCATTGAAAAAGAGAAGACAAAAAAGATCAGATGATGAAGGTTGAAAGTAGGAGGTGCCATAACAGAAGCCAGAAAAACAAAAACCAAAACCAGATGTTCGGGGAGAACGCTTGACATATTAGTCAGCATCAGGTCAAATCTCACACTCAAATACTGTAATTTAAAAGCACACAGACAAAAATGGATGAGCAGGGGCATGATACCAGTGCATCTTAAATGTCATGTGAAACCAATATATTCGCATTCGCAAAACGCTTTCCTGTATTGCTAACAGAATCAGTCTCATTCAGGGCATTCTATAACTTGCACAAAAGTGGGAGAATGCAGTAGCAAAATCACCAAGTCTTAACTTAATCCTAGCTGTTCTAAATCAAATGGAGTAAAAGATAAATTAATGCAACCTAACCTATACTTTGTTATACAAGATGAGGTGCTAACAAATAGCATCAGCAACCCACCAAGATCAATGAGGAGGGCCAACGGGGCAAGACTCAAAAGGCGTAACTACAACAGTGTGGGTGCCTGAGGCAGAGTTGTTCTAACCTTCCCTTTCCCCATACCAACACCCCTTAGATGACAAGACAACAGAGCATTTCCGCCGCAAAAAAAAGACAAAAATATTTGGTAAAAATTCATGCAAAAAATGTTCTTCAGGTGAGGCGCTCTTTTTAAAACTAAAGATTTATGAATGCTTAAGTGAAGAAACCGATGATAATGATAACAAGAGGGTGAGTTGCTGCAAAGAAAATCACGAAAGATCAAACAAGAGAACTCAGTTTACTTCTTTTCAGGGGGATTGCAGAGGGTTGCCTAAGAAAAAGCAAGAGTGAAACTTTAAATTAAAGACCACAATATCATTTCTAAATAAACCAGTGGTTATCAACATGAAAAATCAATTTACGTGTCACGGCCATGCATAAATCCCGCACATTAGCAACCAAGCAGCTTAATCACTACTATCGTATGTATTTAAGGTTGCCAAAACTGATTGATGAACATACTTTGTGTATGCAATAGATACATTCGCTAAAGAATTTATAAGAAAAAGGAAGAGATAGCAGAAGAAAGACAACTAGAGATATAATATACACCTACCATAGGGGCTGAAGAGTACTTGGCCGGAACACAATCCGTCTGTAATTTTGATTAATTCAAGACTCATCCTTGGTCCAATCTCTTGGAGTTTGACAGCACTATGTGTAGAAGCACGGTTCACTCTGCCAAGATCACTCGCAAGGTTTACTGTGGCAGCTTCGTCATCCCCTTCACTTTCAGACCCATAACCAGCCCTGAGACACAAGAAACCAAATAAAAACAGAGATGAAAAGCTAAGTCTTTCAGTGAGAATACAAAGACACGTACATATCACTAAGTCATAAATTCAACGGTTATAGTCAAATTTACATATGTACCAGGTTTTTTTTATTGGAAAACAATTATGTGTTTCATCCATCCTTAAGAAGAAAGCAGCTACATTTCCTTCGATATTAACCGGATCTTTGATCACAGGCTCCGCTTGTATGGCCGTAATAAGAGACGAGGAGCTTTCCCTTGAATTTTTGAAGGCAAAAACAGGCTCATATAAGGGATCTATGCTATGTTAATTGGTTGATCCCAATCAGTTTAGCTCTTCAGATCGTCATATTATATTGTTCTCGGTGGATCCCTTAAAAGGAAAGCAGGATAGGTAGGACAGGACTAAACTTGCTACAGGGTTCACAATTGCTCTGAGAATAGAAAGAGCTGTTACCATCTTTATCTAAATAACTTACATTTTGCATATAGGACAGGCTTTGGAACGCAATTAGAGTCTTATTTGTGATCATGTCTATACTAAAAAGTCTCTCGTTTGAACTGAGACTTATTTGGGACTATTAGCCAGGTGACCATAATTCATGAGTTCTACTCATACCGAAATTTATACCCTTTGTCCTCGTGTTGATAGATGTAAGCCACATACTAAATGACGAAAGAGAACACATTCAAAGTAGCTGGTGAATACATGGCACATATGCAAAATTTGATGGAAAATACATGTACACAGTTAAAAAGTATCCTTCCCATCACTATATCACATGTTTTTGTACAAGTGACATTTTAGAACCCCATAAAAAAAGTTATAATGAATGAAGGGGCTATGTTACTTGGACTCGATCTTGGATACAGGCACATCGCTGGGCAGGAGTATGGGCACACATCCTTAAAATGCAAATTCAATTCTAATGTGAAGATATATGGACCTTTACAAATGATTGATCAACATTGATGATTTAGAGGTCAAACTAATGGCCAAAAAATGGGCCTAAAAAAATTAAAAATCATACTAAATAATACACCTCTCCCATTCTCTACCTATGGCAGAACAGTAGAGCCAACAAGAGTCAGTTATGAACCCCCTACCCTTATCCAACTATCCTTGTGCTGTCGTGTTCCTTTCTCTGTCGTGTTTGACACGGGTGTGACCCCGAAAGTAAAAAGCCGGAGTAACATACTAAAGGGGGTTAAAGACATCACATTCAAAATAGGGGTCAATCAAACGAACTGACTGGATCATTACCTTGTAACGAAATCGCTCACATCCTGCAGGTTACTTAAATCAGGCAGCTGACGATTCTGGACGATTTTTCTGATCCTTTTTGACACACCGACAGGTTGTAATTTAATAGAATAATGCCGGAAATCTACAAGTTTTGTTTCTTTGTTGTAGTTCAGAAATACTATTCTTTGACATTGAGAAAGTTTGACCTGTAATATGTAAACAACAGAATGAGCCCGATAAAGTAAATTTTCCAACTGGTGATACTTGATTGTAGCATTACTTACTGTGTTCACATCAATAGTTGGAATCATGTTCTGAAACATTTTGGTAGTTACGTTCAAGTGTTCCTCTCCAGTCCCAAAACCAGACTGAACAAGCTGCCAAGATTCGAAAGCAAAAACGAAGGCAAGTAATGAATGACACATCATACTTTAGGGTTGCAAGGTGTACAGCCTTCAAAGCTGAACACTGAAAATTAGACAGTTTGCTATATAAAATTGCACGGAGATATGCAAAACTTACAAAAGTATATTTTCACCCAATGAGAGTTGACTCATATACAACACTAAAAAGAAAAGCTAGAAAATGGACCGTGTCCTCACTGTCTAGTTATATGACAGAGTACAAAAAAAACTGCTAGATAGGTAGTACGTGCTGAATAATCACATATATGATATATCTATGGCTATATTCTACATTCTTGAGCATAGAAACGAGCTCACAGCATTCAAATAGGCATTATTTTAGATAAAATGAAGTCACTTTGTTAGGGATACTAAAGAAACCAATGTAAATCTAGTGACAGTAGTGAGAAAAACATCATACAGCAACTTGTGAAGAATATTTGTTCATAAGAAGACAAGAAAGCATCACGTATTGAAAGATGCCAATCACGATTACAAGCATTATACGATAAATGAAAAAAGAAAATGCACAATAAAAAAATATCCTTCTGTGTCCTAAGAATAAGGAATACTAGGATGCATTCAAGAGGAATGTCACACAAGTAATGGTAGAAAATGGAAAAACTGACAGTATATACTCACCAATGGAGAATTCTTAAAAAGATCCTGAGGACATCTGGGTCGCAACTGAGATTGCACTATATCAGCAGCTAATGAGTATTGATGGATTTTAAAAGTAAGAGTTGGACCCTGTGGAGTCCTAGCAACTCTCAAATACGGAGCAGTGCGGGTTTTAGACAAAATAAGGAAGTGAGTAACACCCATTGGTCCAGCAATATTCACGAAATCGTTGAGAGTGTTCCGCTTCTTTTCCTGAATTACACCAGAACAAGTCATTCAGCTCATCATTAAGATAAAACTCCCAGAAACAAAAGTGCTCTATGGAAAATTCCGCAAAGTAAGACTACCATAACTCTTCTTATACCTATTTTCTTTGGATTTCACCATACTATTCCTGTCAGGCGACTGACATTTAGACACGAATGTGAACAATAGACATATCAATTAAGATCAAACCGATCCACATATATCACAAAATGACCAAGTGGATAAGTACCAACGTAAAATAATCAGTTAAACTTATTTTGATTTGAGTAACAGTTAAACTTATTTGTTTCAGGACTGCTTTTTTTATAATCAGGTAATGTCATAAGTCCATAACCCCCCTCGGCCCTTCCCCAGTAAACTACAGTCAATCTCTGCATATATAAGCATTAAAAAAGAATAGCCTTAGTCAAAAACCTTTGATAATACTGAAACTGTGCAACACCTACGCATTATCTAGAATGGGAAATGTTGATAAGAGACTCGTAATGCCATGATCCAGTTTCATTATACAAAGTGTAGAGCAATTCGTTACGCTAAAATACCACGAAATACAACAAGTTAGGAGCCTCAATCGACTAAGCAACCTTAAGTAAGTTCTCATACATCAAGTCCAATCAATTTTAGCAAAATGCAACGCCATTACTCCAATGCCTCATTTAGACTCCTGCCTTCGACAAGGTAGGGGGGCGGGGGGGGGGGGCAGATGAACGCAACCTTACGCTAACTTAAAAACAAACTTGCACTGACAACTACAGAATCAATGCTTAGGGAAACAAATAAAACCACCTTAATATCAATAATTATTGGAACAAATGTTTAAATTTAACAAGAAGACTTGGGAGAGACCGTCTGTTTTATCATTAAAAGTAGACAAAACCATGTTGGCCCAATAAAGGCATATAAATCTACAATTTGACTTGGGCTTCTAGGGAGCTTGAGTTAAATGGTCACTTTCTATTAACACCATAATACAAGCAACCACTTCAAACCAAAATGCCACTAGTTTAAGACCGTCTAATTTTAAGTCTAAGACGAACTTACTTGAAATTAAATATAGTCACAAACTGAGTTAAATGGTCACTTTTCATCAACACCATAATACAAGCGACCCCTTCAAACCAAAAAAAAAAAAAAACATTTAAGACCGTCTAATTTTATGTTTAAGACGGACTCTTGCGCGACTTTCTGCATAATAATCATATAACAATATAACACATATAAGAATACCACCTAGTCTTGGGAGAGACCGTCTACTTATATTATAAAAGTAGACCAAACCATGCTGGCCCAATAAATGCATACTAATTTGGGCTTGTAGGAAGCTTCATAAATTACCTATCAAAAAGTTGGTCTACGTAATAAAAGTAAACGACCTTTTCTAATAATTTGTGTAAAAACACAAAGATGAATTATCAAACCTTGAGCTTAAGAGCGGTATAGGGAAGCATGACTTTCCTCAAGTCCATGACCAAATTACGCAAGGAAGGCGGAAGCTTAGTCCTCGAAAAGACGAAAGACCGGGGTATTCTACTGCCAGTAACCTGATCAACACTCGGCTGCTGCTGATGGTTCTTCACCATTGGCTTCACTACCACTCTCCTCTTCCTCCCCTGCCATCATTTTTTGCACCATTAATATTTCCAACATCAGAAATAAATAACATAAAAATAAATAAAAATGAAAAATGGGTTTGGGGTTTAGGGTTTAGGGTTTAAGAGTTGGTGCTTACGTGGCGAAAGCGACCCATTGAGCTAGAAAATGGAGTTGAGGCGCGGCGGAGGTGAGGGGATTTTGTAGTGTGTGTGCAAAATGACTGCGGCAATTCTTGGCAAAATAATAAGACCAAAGCCCTTTAGATACGAAAACAATGAAACAAGTGCATATCATTTTTTTAGATTTTGTGCATAGAGCTCACAATCGGGCGGGGCGGGATGG
>CAAKMY010037020.1:0-22387 GCA_901111285.1 Corrigiola litoralis
TGCGTACCTAATATTCATATAATAATATTGTGTACAGAATATGTGTATATATATGTAAGTCAACTATAGTGAGTATCGCCCCATCATATTTATTTAGCATACATCCCTATTTCTTACAATTCTAGTCTATATAAATGTTTAAATATCCAAAGTTGGATTTAGTATGCGGTAAGTAACCATAGTGAGCATAATGTATATATTAAATTAGGTATAATAATAATTACCAACTATAGTGAGTATACTAACCTTATGTATGTAGTATACATCCCCTATATATTTCAAATACATATGTGATAGTATAAGTCAACCTTAGTGTGTATAATTCAGTAGTATTTAAGTTTGCAATATTATCAATAATTAGCTATAAATATATATCATATATACAATTGTTTATTATTGTATACTACTTAATTTTTAATACATTTATTAGTATTTTAGATGCAATTAATAGTGTTTATTAATTAGTTGTATTTATGAAGTTGTAATAAATATAGGTTTATTAAATAGGCTATGACACGTGGCATTCAACTATTGGGTGGATACACGCCACGTGTCATGCCACGTGTCGAACTTCTGATTTCCTACCCAACTTTAAGATTCTACATGTTATATCTAGATCAATAATATTTGCAATATCAAAAGGCTTCTTAATTAGTTTGAGAAATTTCAATATTTGAGACTCTAAAACAACAAACTCCAGCCAAACAAGAAAGAGGTTACGTAAAGTTTAATTCATAAGTTTGAAGTTAGATATCACTTAACCAACCATTATAAGGCTAGATACTCGATTCTTATTAATTCCAACTTTTACTAGGCGCGGCCATGGATAGAGTAACTTCTCAATCTTGTATATTGAATTTTCTTCCCCTCTCTTTTCAATATGCATGGGACACTCATATATGAACTGTCTATACATAGAGTTGTTTTTTTTTTAAAGCAATGTAGAGCTGTTTTGGGCTATGTCTAGGCTACTTTTTTTTGCCAATTTTCTTGTTGCATATTCATTATATGTGTTTAGGATGCCTCCATCCAATTTTCGTCCGATTCCATTTCGGGAACGAAACGAGGTTTTTTTGTGGGTTAAAGTCCACGAAAACCGGCTTTTTGGGTCAATTTTTGATTGTCCGGAAAAAATTCCAAAAGTGACCAAGCATGCTCCTAGGATATATTGGAGCATAATTGGAGCATATGGCAATGTCATTGAAGGTCTTGATAGATTTACGGTGTGATTATCGTTCGATTCGAGTATGTGAATAATGAACAAAACTGATGCTTTTGGCTATGCCTAGGCTACTTGTTTTTTCCAATTTTCTTGTTCCATTATTTATTATATGTGTATATGATGCCTCATGCCAATTTTGGTCTGATTCCATTTCATGGTCGAAATGAGGTTATTTCGTTGGTTATAGTCCACGAAAACCGGTTTTTTGGGTCGATTTTTGATTTTACAGGAAAATTTCCGAAAGTAAAAAAAAGCATGCTCCTTGAATATATTGGAGCATAATTGGAGCATATGGCAACCGATTTTTGTTGCATATTCATTATATGGGTTTAGGATAACTGCAGTCAATTTTCGTCCGATTCCATTTTGGGGCCGAAAGGAGGTTTTTTCGTGGGTTATATAGTCCACGAAAACCGGCTTTTTGGATCGATTTTTGATTTTCGGAAAAAAAATCTAAAAGTGACTAAGAATTCTCTTAGGAAATATTGGAGCATAATTGGAGCATATGGCAATGTCATTGAAGGTCTTGATAGACTTACGGTATGTTTATCGTTCGATTCGAGCTTGTGAATAACGGACAAAACCGATGGTTTGGGCTATGCCTAGGCTACTTTTTAGCCAATTTTTTTGTTCCACTCTTCATTATATGTGTCTAGGATGCCTCCAACCAATTTTCGTCCTATTTTATTTTGGGGCCAAAACGAGGTTTTTTTCGTGAGTTATACTCCACGAAAACCGGCTTTTTGGGTCTTTTTTATTGTCCGGAAAAAAAATCCGAAATTGACCAAGCATGATCCTAGGATATATTGGAGCATGATTGGAGCATATGGCAATGTCATTGAAGGTCTTGATAGATTTACGGTGTGTTTATCGCTCGATTCGAGCATGTGAATAACGGACAAAACCGGTGATTTGGGCTAAGCTTAGGCTACTTTTTTTGCCAATTTTCTTGTTTCATTCTTCATTATATGTGTATAGGATGCCTCATGCCAATTTTCGTCGATTCCATTTCGGGGTCGAAATGAGGTTTTTTCGTGGGTTATAGTCCACGAAAACCGGCTTTTTGGGTTGATTTTTGATTTTCCAGAAAAATTTCTGAAAGTGACCAAACATGCTCCTAGTATATATTGAGCATAATTGGAGCATATGGCAATGTCATTCCTTCGTCTTGATAGATTTACGGTGTGTTAGGTCAATGAATAATCTAGAGTCTATTTATAAATAACTCGATAATAATCCCATTGTTCAATGGATCGTTATGATTTACAAGTTGTACGTGAAAGGGATTTTCAACAATCTAGTAGGACGGGGGGAGTATGTAATAACAATAATGTTTTGGACATATCCAAATTTGCAGTCACATAATTACAAAGGTTCATACAAGTCTGTTTTATTTATTACTTCAATTTGTGCATATTTTACAGGAGCAAACATCACGTCTCTTGCGTAGTAGTACAAGATAATACTTACAGACCTTGGGTATGGTAAAAACACACAAATGCATGAAAAGTAAGTTAACATTTATTTTTTATTTATTTTTTTGCTCAAAGCCTATAGATAGTAATTTTAGGACATGTTTATTTTGGATTAGAGAGTCATGTTCTCACTTTGTTTGCGTTTTGCAATTCCTTTACCAAGTGCTTTTATCACAGGGATAACAACTTTCTTGAGCTATGTCGTTTATCAGGACACCAGCATCATAACTGACACCAGATTGCCACTTAGAAGGCAAAACCTTTTGGGTGAATAGATATTTGCCCCCGTACCCAGATTTGACCAGAAACCTGAATTTTAGTGGGCCTGATGGCACTTTATTTGTTTGCCATACTACCCCATAGTTTCTCTGCATGGAAGCCCAGTTCATTGAGCCCACCTACAATAAGAGATCATTAGTTCAGATTTGTTATCGAATTTGAATGTATAATAATTAACAAAAATTCAGAAGTTTGGTTGTGTATACCCGATACCTCTTTACTCTGCTTGTATAGGAGCCTCTATGATGACAATGGGGCAATGTAATATTGTAGATACTTCGTACTTGTTAATTATTATTGTGTTGTTGTAAGCTTAGCTACTTATAAATATTGCTAAAATCATGTTTATGAATACACATTGACAATCATTTGCATCTATGAATGTAATATCTTATATATTGTCCCTTTTCATGTTGATAGCCATGGAAAGAAACAAACTTACCGTGGCTACATCTACTGCAACAATCTCTGTTTGACCACCTTGATATAAAATCTGAATTGCCAAATAATAGGGTTTGTTGCTGTAATCTTCCACTCTGATGTATAGATTATGGTTCTTGTAATCACAAGGGATCCTGTTCATATTCATCAAACAGTCACGGTTATGTTAGTGGTCCTATCACCTGGCTTGAATCCCGACTAAACCGGTGGGTGAAAACCAAAAAAAAAAAAAAAAGCAATCACGATTACGTGATTGTACATATGTTTGATCCTAAGTAGATAATTATACATATACATACACAATTAACGTTATCAATCATACCTTTTGTACTCAATATCAACAATACCACGGTTTAAGAGGCTCTGTGACATGCCCTTATTAGCCATTGCTGTGAAAGCATTTTTGCTTAGAAGAAGATCAGTTCTGTTGTCACCTTGAAGATCAGTTAGTATCACGGTTGTCCCTTGGCTTCTGCACAATGCAGGATTCTTACATCTGACCTGTACAAGAAAGAAAGTTAATATTAATACACATAACTTGTAAGGATCCACGATGAGTCTTGTATGAGTTTAATGTACGGTGAGTCCTCACATATAATTTTGAGCGATGTACTTTTCTCTTAAATTAGGGGTTACAAATTAACATAAAGCTCAAATGACGCACTTGTTTTAGTCTTGTATTCCCTCCGTTTTTACCAATTCTTTACACTTTTCAAATTTCCCCTCACATATTTTGAAAAGTGTAAAGAATTGGTAAAAATGGAGAGAGTACTAAGTGTAAACCCATTTTTTATATAGTTTTCAAATCAAATTAAGGAAATAGAGGTAACCTTAAAGCAAGCTCCACAACCAGCACCTCCTTTGAAAAGGAAAGGAAGGCCACCAGCTAGTAACCCCCCGTTGAAACCCAATGCCAAAGATCCATATCCACATGATCTAGCTGCATTGCAAGGAATGCAAGCTTGTTAAGTCAATAATATTAGAGAAAATAACTAATGTACGTTATCTTATCATTCATATTAGCATATATATGCATGCTAAGTTGGCTATAAGCCTATAACTTATACAGGAAAATAGAGGAAATTAGGTTACTCTTACATGAAATTTGGGAGGTGTAACTGGCCTTTGATCTGTGCAAGCAATGATCACAAGCAGATGCGGAAGACAAGAGAATGAGGAGGAAGCTTAGAACAATGTATGCCATGATAAAATAATGTTAGTCGAATATTAGGATTGGAATTTTGGATGAAGAAATACGGAGAAGAATGAGACTATATATAGTGTTTAAAGTAAGACCTTGATTACCTGCTGCTTTTTGCATGTTAGAATATTTGCTCTTTGTAAAAACCAAACCCACGGAAAAGGTTAGTCCAATTCTGGCTGTCATAGTACAGACTGTACCGATCAGACCATTGTTATGACTGTAAACGACCTAATGTATAGTTTTGTAATAGTATTATCTATTCAAATGTCTTGCATGTACCTAGGTTGTAATGGGGTACTACGTTTAGCTCTAGATATTATCATATTACCACTATCACGTTTAGCTCTACATATCACCACTATACAACTATTATTATTAGTACTCCTAAAACTAGTTGCATCAGTTACTTGCTCCTAAAACTAGTTGCTTCAGTTTGACTATTACGAATCTTGTTCGTACTCCGTACATGATATAGTCAAAATCGAATAGGCAACGATTCGTATTGCTAGGGGGAATGCGGGAACAAGAATATTATATTTGCTTCCACTTTCTTAGAATGTAATCGTTATTGTTCAAAATTCAAATAATGCATGTTTAGTCTTAGTATTATAGCCATAGTATGAACTAGAATCCATAAAACACTTCGAAAAGCTACAGTAAACGAAGAAGAGCCAGCAGCTTGTCAAACAATAGGAATTGGCTCAACTAGGAACCGTAGAAGGCTGGTTAAAGTTCTCAAAAACAAGCATAAGAATGAAGAAAGTATATATTAACTCTGTACGTCTGAAATAATTAACATGCTAGTGTGCTTTACATATTTGCTATAGCTTAACTGCTTTGAAATCTAAAGATTTGACTATCTTTTTTGCTTTTGACAACGATGTAGAGTATTCTGTTTACCTAATTCAATAATGTATGAACACTTGAACCTTTCTCTGCATCAGCTGTTTTTCTCTGAAAGAACTGAAACGATTTTATTTCGCGCTTCATCAAGAGCAGCTAATAAATTCTCAGGCTTCCTTCCACCAGCTTGTGCGAAATTAGGCTTGCCACCACCACCTCCACCACAAATCTTGGCTATGGGTCCAATAAACTTTCCAGCTTGAATTCCCAAACTAACAACTCCTGGCGTAAATGCAGCAACCAAACTGACCTTTCCTTCACCAGGAGAAGATCCCAGAATCACAGCTGCGGGATCTTCTAGATTATTTACCAAAAACTCAGCGGCACTCTTGAGTGAATCAGCGTCAACGTCATCCATGAACTCAACTATTACCCTGAAACTGTTTAGGCGAAAATGTTAAATTATGACCTATTTAGGTATAGCATGAGAAATTTCTGCCCACTAATTCAACAAAATGATTTGTAAGATTGGTAAGAGATACTCCGTAAGAGCTAAAAATCAGTTATGAATCTAAGTTTTGGGCATCTGCTAATCTAAAAAATGGTACCTAATCTTCTCTGAATTCTTTGAAGTTTCTACAAGAAAGGCTTTATCTACAATTGTCGATGCTTTATATACAGCAGATTTTGCACGTGCAGCTGAAACTTCATTTCTCGTCTGTCGCAACTCCTCCATAAGGGCTTCTACTCTTGATGTAACTTCTTCGGCTTTGACCTTCAAGAAGAATAATAATAAGCTAATTAAGTACAATCTTAAGAGAGCAAGAAAAAAATTAAGTTTATAAAGTTGAATTATATGCCGCTGGTTTATTGTTGTTTGGTAGTTACATTAGTATGAAATCATAAAAGAAGGTTGCCACAAACATTGGGGTAACTGTAATCAGCTCCACCCTCTCAGCGAGAAAAATGGAGAAACAATAGTAGGACAAAAACAGTTGGATACAAAAGTTTGTCCATGCAGTGCGAAACCGTATGTTTACGATCACAACTAGAGAAAACCGTATACGCTCAGTAGATAGGTTCCTGTCTTCGGTATACTGTAACTCTTATTCATGCCTGATACATAAGTTAGTCCTTTCAGGTCCAAAGGTCAGATATTTCTAATTAGTAAAAGATATAGACAGTAAGTCGTGAGGGTTTGTGACATTAGATGAGCCATTCTCTTAAATCGAAGCAATGAGGGAGCAAGTGATGTACAACATCTACTAAGCGGATGATGATCAGAATACATACTTTCAGGGTCGAACATAGATTCTTCATGTAATTGTCCCTGGTTGTGACATACTCCACGAAAGCTTCACCTGCAACAGCTTCAATGCGTCTAACGCCAGACGCCACAGCCTGTTCTGAGATAATTTTAAACCCACGTATTTCGGATGTGTTGCTCACATGAGTGCCACCACACAGTTCCAAGGATACACCAGGAACTTCTACAACACGTACCTAAGCACAGTAAAAAGCAAGTACCATGAGCTAACTTTGTACGTCTGCTTGTTCATATTCCTTCACTGTAAGCATGCAATTAAGAAGTTTTCTACTGAAGAAAACATCATTCGCTACCAGGATTTTACGTAACAACTTACTTTGACAATTTCCTATGGCCAATTTACCAGTTTTTAGTGCTTTCTACATGCGATTGGAGTGCTACTGACTACCAAAGTGAACATCCACCAATTGGAAGTGTTATTTCTTCTGCAGGCTAGTTGTTTCTCTTCCTAATCTATCTCCATATTAGAGTAAGCTGTTAAACAGACAAAAACAAAGGCAAAGATTACACAGCTTTTTTCAGAGTTCTTCTACCATTCCTATTGATTATTGACAAATGACAAATCTTTAGTGGTTTGAGCCTGATAAACAAAAAGGAATAGACAGACCCCAGTTCCTATAATGCCACAAATAATCTTTTTTCGTCATTAGTATCAATATTAAGCTGATTGAAGCTTTACAGAATTAGCCACTACAGATTGTAGAGGAATAAATTTAGTTCTTTAAGTTATAGATGCATGTTTAGAAGGCTTAGTAGGATAACCAACACAAAGGCACAGATTTTCAATCCAGCAGCGGCTTCTATTTGCTTAAAAGTAGAAATAAATTTAAAGTCCAACCTGTTCTCCATATTTTTCATTAAACATTGCAATAGCCCCAGCTTTCTTTGCATCATCTATTGCCATGACCTTAGTTTGAAGGATAGCAGCATCGCCAACCCAGCCATTGATAAGCCCTTCAATTTCATGAATTTCATCATCTGATAGGGGGCGGTGAAAGTTGAAATCAAATCTGAGACGGTCAAAGGCCACCAAGGAACCAGCTTGTGATGTCTCCTGCCCAATGACCTTTTTCAGTGCAGCTTGTAGAAGATGAGTAGCAGTATGATGAACCTGCAAAAGATGTCACACCTTAACTAAGAAAGCATCTAAGCAATACTTGTCAAGCAGATATAGACAATAAGAAGAAAGAGCTGATTTTGCAACACTAAAACTATACAGTTGCAAGCTGCAATATAACATTGAGCTCAATTAAAGTTATAATTCAATCATCCCCCCCCCCCCCCCCACCCCCAAATTCATTACGTTCTCCTTTCTCCCTCCCTCTCTAGGCCCTCTTGTTTGAAATTTGAACTGAGCAAAGAACCATTATAACTCTGCACCAGCCACCAGATATATCATGTTATAGTACTGTAACACAATTGAAAATGAAATATGTACCTTAACCCTTTGCCTCAGTTTGGCATCAACTACAGCCTCCACTTGTTGACCAACTTCTACTGCACCCTCAATAAGAGTTCCCTTGTGAACAAAAATGTTACCAAAAACTTTCTGGACATCTTTGACCTCCACAATGCCATTTGGTTGACTTGCAGTACTGTTGACATAGAGAAGCCCGTGGTCTCCAATTTGGCCACCTGATTCGGCATAGAAAGGCGTTCTATCTAGTAAAACTTCTACTTCGTTTCCTTCACTAACCTGAATCACAGATTTTCCGTTGACCAACAAGTTTTTCACCACTGACCTTGCAGAAAGGGTCTCATATCCCAGAAATTCGGTATCCAGAATGGTCTCACTAAGAGCTGCACCATTTCCAACTGCAAGTTTGACAGCATTATGAGCAGCCTGTGATTGCTGCCTTTGATTCTTCATCTCATCATCAAATTCATTCATATCTACCTCGACGCCACGCTCCTTAGCCACTTCTACGGTTATCTCCACAGGAAATCCATAAGTATCATATAAAAGAAATGCGTCTCTCCCAGATAAGCAAGGTGAAGTACTTTCACGGCCACTTGACAATGCGTCTTCTAACATATGGTCCAGTAACTTTTCCCCTCTCTCCAATGTTTGCACAAATCCCAGTTCTTCTCTTTTTAACTCCTCAAGAATGCGAGATGTCCTACCCCTAAGATCTGAATCTATTTCAGTGCTCATTTCTATTACTTTCTGAGCCATAGAAGGCAAAAAAGCCCCTTTTGGGTTTCCTTTACCATCACCCTTAATGCCAAGCAACCTGCCTGTACGAACAGCCCTTCTTATAAGCCGGCGTACGACGTAACCTCTCCCAATGTTTGATGGGATAACACCGTCTGATATAAGGTAAACAACAGCACGCATATGATCCGCAATAATCTGAATTAAGAAGCAACATTCAGATGAATTAGTAAGCTCACAAAGACAACGGACTCAAGATTCTGGAGAGCAGACATCCACCACATACCTTGAGTTTTGTCTTTGTAGAATCATCAGCAACATTGTAGGAAACATTTGCCAGTTCTGAAGCCTTCTCTATTATTGGAAATAGCAAGTCTGTTTCATAATTATTTGGAACCTGCAAGGAAGGGACGACTCAAAGCTAATTATAAAGAAACAAGGATACGATTTAACAGCGGAACAATTATCATACAGTTTAGCCTGAAAGATAGAGTGTATTTACAGCATATTACAATAGACCCATAAATATTCTTTTTATTTTTCACAAAGAAAAGGCCATTAATGACCAAATTCAAATAAGCTGTAAGAACGAAGGTATCGTCTATACCTTCTGAAGGATACGAGCCATCCTCTCCAGTCCAAGACCAGTATCTATATTCTGCTGTTTTAGAGGCTCAAGAGATCCATCATCTGTTCTGTTATACTGCATAAAGACTAAGTTGTAGAATTCAATGAACCTTGTATCATCCCCCAGATCCTGCATTAATGCCCACAGAAGAAAAGTGATGTTTGTCATTAACAAAGATGACTTTGATAAATAAGACTGCTGAAAATGACAACATGAGCATGTAAAGGATCAAAGAGACATTCAAAGTATAGATACATATATAGATACATTTACATACAACATCTGAACAACCTCTCTCGGGATGAAAATCATAATAAAGTTCAGAACATGGACCACAGGGACCAGTGACTCCACTGGACCAAAAGTTGTCTTCTTCACCCATCTTCTTTATGTGCTCTACAGGAACACCAACCTGAGGCAATACCATATGATCACAGACCATATTAATCCCAAATTATCAAGCTGTAAATAGAATATATAAAGCATTTTGAATTCCTAAAGTCGAACAAAGTTCAGATTGCAGATTTAATGAAGGCATCCGGAGCTGGAGTAGTAATTCGGCTCAATCAAGAAATATGAATTTGGAGTAAGAACAATTGCAAACTGTTTAGGCTAGAAGAATTAAGATAGTGCCCAATGTGAAAGCAGTCAAGTTCCACACATGGAGCAACTCAAATCACGACCTTCTAATTCATACAGGTACATTTTAAAGAACATACAACGTAGGTCAAGTGTTTGTAAAGGACAGGGACAGAAAACAAAAGGACAGAAAAGGTACATAGAAAACCTACATGAACAAATTTGAAAATAAGTATACTTTACAAGACCAACTCACCTCATCTCGCCATATCACAAAAGCTTCATCATCATCTTCAAAGACACTAACCCATAATCTATCTGCTGGCAAACCATATCTGTAAAACGAGAAGCCATATGAAAAAAGTCAAATTCTTGTCCAAGATCCAACAGAAGAGAAGTATAATCTATATAGAATTGCAAAAAAATTACACAGAGCCACTAGAATTTTCAATTTTTAGGTATTGTTTCCGCTGAATCACAAAAATCTGTGCCAGAATCAGGTGTCCCAATTACTGAACTGACAATTCCTGATTCGAAGCATACTCAAGAGAGTTTCCATAACAGGAATGTGTAACTATATATCAGGATGCCACTTGTTTGTGGCAATTATCTTGCACTTGTGAGTATTACATGACAAACAATTTCCCTAACAGCTAACATCTTGTATGATATATTCTAAAGATACTTTTTTTGGACTTACTCTTTTGTTGAGAGCTCCCACGCCCAAAAAATTGCTTCTTTCTTGAAGTAGTCTCCAAAGCTAAAATTGCCAAGCATCTCAAAGAACGTATGATGCCGCGCTGTTCGGCCAACATTTTCCACATCATTAGTACGTATACATCTTTGAGCGGTGGTAGCCCGAGGCACTTGTGTGGGAACCTAACATGATGATATGAATGAATGAATATCAGGTATAAATTCATGACTATATAAACTTCAGAACAGTGATTAAAAATAAACGGGTAAAGAAGCTAGGAGATAAAAATCTGTCCTCACGCACAATATCCTAACAGGATGATTAAAACGTGACCCATTTATTCTTTCTTTTTCCCTCTCCAGATCCCCTTATCCTTCTTCCTCTAATTCTCCTTCCATTCGCCACTCTCCAACAGTTACAGAAAACAGAAGCAGAGATATCAAATACAGAGCTCTAAAGGCGAAAGCATCCTAGCTCCTCCAATCCAAGTAATAAGAATAAACTAACATGTGCAAAAGCACGTACATGCTGAATGCCATACTTCTAAACAAAATACTACAGACCACAACAAAGTAAAAGAATACAAATATAACTTGAATGCTGATCAAGTGGCACACAGTAAAGAAACAACATTGCAGAATCATAGTTCAAAGTCAGGACAGTTAAAAAGACAAGTAAAAAACCAGAATACCTGTCCCAGAAATATAGGCTTGAACTGAAGCATCCCAGCAATTGTCAGAAGGACAGTAGGATCATCTGGCACGAGAGATGCACTCGGGAGCACCGTATGACCCCGAGATTTGAAAAAATCAAGAAATCTCTTTCTTATTGAATTTCCACTCATGGGAGAATCGAGAGGCTTGTCTTCCTCCATCAACTCTTCAGTCAATGCCTGTGCAGATGCTGAAAACTGAAGCATTGAGTTTTCTACTCTAGCATATAGTATCAAATAAGAAAATGTAACTTTTCAAGATAAAACGCCAATAGTATTTTAGTAATAACCTTTCTTTAGTTTAACGTACTTGAGGAAGCAAGGCCGTACAATAGTAGTGGGGACTGGGAAAAGTAACCAACCCTAGATATTCTAGAAACCATAAAATCCTAGTACAATATTAATATTCCTAATATGTATCTTTTATCAATTACTGGGTGATCTTCCATATAACTGAGATACCTAATTCCCGTGTTAGGATTCTCTCCATTTCTTTTTAGAACTGGATGATAGCCAAAAGAGAAGAGGGTGTTTAGATCATAAAAAGAGATTAGATCTAGACCATTTATTTCTAGGAAATGGAGAGGTGTCAAACATATAAAGTAGGTAATGGAAGATCCATTTCTTTTAGGAAATGGAGAGAATCCTGACTCCTAATTCCCTAGTTGTATTTCACGTATCAGCAACTCTCTATAGCAACACCAATCATTATTTTTCTATGCTTCACTAAGTGAAGGTTCCTTCACGGCTTCAGCACCACGTTTCTGTGATTTGCAGCAGCAACCCACTGTTAATCGGTAGCAGCAACAACACCACTCTAAGTTGTCCTTTGCCGAAAATTTTCAAATCAAAGTACCCCTAATATAAGCTACGAAAAATAACAAAATACCCAACAATTACGAGTAATCCGACGCTACTAAGTTTATACCTCTTGAAGTACCTAAACGTAGGTATTTTAAGAGTACTAAAGACGGACTCTAAATTACTGTAGATTTTTCGGGATCCTTTCTTAGCTATACACATCAATGGCAGCTCAAGCATAATAACAATTGTTTTCATGACAGATAAACATACAATCAAACAAAGGAACCTGATATCCTTCTGCTGATAAACCGCATCGCCTGCAACCGCTTCACTTGCCGTCTTAGAGAGAAGGTAGTAGGTGATTTTAACACCATAGCCCTCATTACCAAACCCATATAACCATTGTAACCTATTGCAATTAAACCATTCAACCATAGAGAAATTAATTGAGATCAGAACCACACACACAAACAACCATGAACGAAACACAAATAATTAGCCACGCACAAAATCTTGTATGCTATTGCAATGACATTCGATTAGATTACAATAAGGGATTCAAGAAATTTACAATAGCATACATAGTTACAACCACAACTAAACAAAGCAACAACAACATCATCACAGAAGTGTAAGGGGGGTCAGGTGTACACATCATTACCCCTATATTACGATAACACAAATTGACCATTGAGTTGAATTGCACCAACCATTTCCTACTTTCCGATAAAAAGAAGCGCAAAGAATCATATAAACCATGATTGGACCATGAAATTCAATGGTATCCATGTATCAAAATAGCACTAATAAACTCATACAAGTCAAAAACTTTCTCAAGTTACGAGCTTTTTTACGTCTTAAGGGAGCGCGCACAAAGACACATATAAGAATCAAACCCCCAACCTCTCAATTAGAAGACGATACTTCAAACCACTGAAGCATCACTTGATTCTTCAAGATTGGAGCTTTACCAAAATATCTACTCCACAGCTTATATATTAATTCAATCAAAAATCTTAAAACAAATCCTTAGAAAAGGCGTATCATAAAAGTAGTCAAGCTCCCTACAAGCTAAATCAACCCAAGCTTCCTGCAAGGCCAAGTGAACTAAGAGATATATATCTCTTTGTTGGCCAGCATGGCTCCGTCTACTTTTACGCTATAAAAAAAGGCAGCCTCTCCCAAGACTTTCTGAAACTCTTATTAACCTCAGAATATGTCAGGTCAATCCATTTCTATACAACATACAAGAAATGAAGAAATCACTCCCCCACTCATAAATCACACAGACAGAATTTGTCCATTCTCATGCAAATGAAAGAGCATTAGCTACCAAAATAAAAAGATACTTGTACAAAACCAAAATCCCAGTAAAGTTGACATGAGCATAAACTGCAAAAATACAGAATTCTAAAGAAAAGAATATAAACAGACATATTGAACAACAGAAGAAAAAAGGGTACCTTGGGAAAATGGCAATATGGGTTTAGTGTGTAAGAGTAGAGTTGAGGTGGGGAGTAGGCCATGGGTTGCCATAGCTCACTGATGCTCAAACTTTGGCCTCAAGAATGGCCGTTGAGTTCAGGTACTTAACTTTGGAGCCAAAATGAGTAGTAGTAGATAAGTGACCACACCCCTACCAGTAATACATACATTGGGCCCCTTTATCTTAACTTATTAACTCATTTATTTCCATCTACAAAACTTAGATTAATCAATTTGTGTATAACCTATTGGAATAAAAATGACTATTTTAGAGGTTTGTAAACAAAATGACTATTTTAGATTAAGAAGTGATTAAGTTAAGATCGTTTAGTTTTAACATAGAACTAGACGGTTTTATACAAAACTTGTATTGTTATTTTCTTTGGCAAACAACAATCACTAAACAACATTAAAAATTAAGATCATGGTTTTTTTTTTAAACAGGTATTTATGTAGTTTTTGAAACAACCATAGGTAATCAAACGCGTATTTATGTAGTTTTTAAAAAAAATTGTGAAAATGAATTAAAATGTCAACTGCATTTAAAATAGAAAATGAAAAAAAACAATTTTTTTTGTATGATACACAGATAATACAAGTATTTACGAGTTTTTGGTCTAGAAAAAAATAGACTTCTTCAATAAAGTTGTCTTCTTTTATAAATGTCTCAGTGTCGCTCTCTTCTCCCTTCTAAGTTTATTATTCTTTTTCTTTGTCATACTTTGTTTAATCATCGCAAAAGGATGATAAAGTTATGTGAAAGTTTATTTGAATTTCTTTTAACCTCTCATTTCATGTTTATGCAAAAAGACCATAAACTCTAAGAAATCATGTTTAAATGGGCTAGGGGTACGGTACTCTATTAACCATTTGGGTCAAGCTCTAAAAGAATTTGGTTTAACTGCATTAACTGAATTTACTAAATTGTTAAAAGAACTATCTAAACTCTTCTTCAAAATTGGACTAAATTGAACTCATATACGCTTTTAAGCTGAACCAAATTAGAACACATCTTAAGTAAGTCAAACTAAGGGTTTTTTTTTTTTTTTTTTTGGAAAATACGTCGACTAAACTCATGATACGAGAGTACAACAAATGCTCTAATAGAATGAGTGCAAGAAGACGTTTTGGTATGCAGATATATTGCAATCCTCTCATTAGTTACAATTTACGTACAATCCGAAGATGTACTGAAATAATATCTTTTGTTAATACTGATTTTGTTATGATAGCATGCTTGACAAGTATATCTAACCTGAGTTTTTGTACCACTGAAACTCAACCTTATTATCATGGCATATTGGCCTGGTTGAAAAGTATGTCTAACCATAGAAATCTCAGATATTTATTCAAGTGATTGCAAACACAAGTCAACTTGATCAGATTAAATTTCTATTACAACTGAATGATGTATCTAATTGTCATTGCAGACAAGCATTTGACACTCGGATATCACACATAATACATGAATTTATTCGTCCCAAATAGAGGCCATTTCATCTCCCATTTTACCCGCATCTTCTTTCTGAATTCTGATGAACCACAGGTTGCTTGTGCGTGCGCGCTGCCGTACAACTGCTACTGTATCGATTTCGGAGACATAATTGGCATAAATACGCCTGAGAAATCGCATATTGCTCGCAAGTATAACAAGAGTTACAACATCCTACATACTTTACATATGTGCAGATATTCACATGATTTTGCTCCAACGTACCTGCCTCAAGGACTCAAGTACCAAAGAGTGTCCTATACCTTACAATCTATATATACCACCTAACTATCTTATCTTCTCATTGTACTAAACACACCTGTTTGCTGCGAGCTGCTTTCTGAACATTCAGTTTTTCGTCTTCTTGAGAATAATCGAAAACATGGTCAGTGCTAATAAGTTTATCAAGTTGGCTAGAGAGTGCCAGAAACTAGTGACAGCTAAAAGAAGAAGAGTTACATGGCTGAAAAAAGTGGCTGACAAGGGTCACTTTGTTGTTTACACTACTGATGGAAGGCGGTTTATGATTCCCCTGCCGTATCTGAAGAGCGAGGTCTTCAGAGAGCTATTGCGGATGGCAGAGGAAGAGTTCGGGGTGCCTAGAGATGGACCTATAACATTGCCTTGTGATTCAATTTTCATGGAGTATGCTATGTTCATAATCAGAAACTATATGTCGGCGGATCTAAAAGACGCGCTCCTCCTGTCCTTGGCTGACCTTTGCAGCATATCGTCAGGTTTACAGCATGACATAACAAGCTGTTGATGAAATTGAGAAGTGTAGATTCTAATCAGAATATTGGTTTCCTTTTCTACTACCATACTTATAGCTTGTTTTATGTAAAGTTCATCTAATGCAAATACAGAAATTGGTTCATTTCGCATTGTACATGTAGGCTATAGCATGACTTCTATATACTAACGACGACAAATTATTTGCCCAATTACCGTAAGTGCCATGTATGCTCCTTCCACCTAACAAATACTCCAGTATTCTTGTCTGTTAGAAAAGCCTTCAATTTTTGAATTTCGATCAATTGGAAAAGAATTGTTTAGAATAAGATCAAGCATTCAATACTATGATCAACTTTGAGATACTCATTGCATCGCTGAAATTGCCAAGAACTGACATGACACTATGCTAGGCCTTAGTAGATTTGTACATGTTACATGGATACGGAACCAGTTCTGTTCTCAATATTTCAGTCCTGCTGATATATTAGGGATAAATGTGGAGCTGCCAGATGTTTTGGCAATGTTCAACATTAAAAGCTCGAGTTTCATTGCATATATATGTCATTCTGGCTGTAATTGAAGCAAACAATCCAGGTTTGTATGTTTGTTTACTATGTCGGCAATATGGGCTCCCCTGACTTGATATTTTTGTAAGATGCTTGCTCTACGTCTAGTGCAACTGTACAAGTCAGGTACAGCAAATTTACTTGACTGATTAACGGAAAGAACAGTCTTTCCCCTTTCTTCAATTTATCAACTAACTCACTCCAGATGTCCGGTTTGACATGCACATCAAAAGCAAGACAGCTATATTGGCTTTATGTCATATGAAACAAAAGGTTATCCAAAGCGAAATCACGACAACTCAACATTGCACTACGATAGTTTAATCAAGTGGCTAAGTAGAGGCTTATTTCACTTGCTAGCAGACATGTTTGGGCTACATGTTTTCAGATTTGTGACCCTTCATATTGATTGATGAGCCGGACATGCCAGCCTAGATACTCACATGGTTGTGCTTCCTATATGTCTTCAGCTCACAGCTATAAAACCTGAACTCAAGTTTTACAAAACCAAGCACAACTTAATTCCTGACAGCAATCTTTCCAGTACTTACCCATCATTCTACAACTTTCTCTCGTGTCTCTAAAAACCCACAAAATGATCAGCACAAAGAAACTCGTCAAGATGGCAAGGAAGTGGCAAAAGATAGCCGCCGCTAGCAGGAGGAGAGTATCCTGGCCAAAACCAGTGGCTGAAAAGGGCCACTTTGCTGTTTACACAATTGATGGAAGACGGTATATGATCCCGTTAACATATCTTAAGAGTGAGGTTCTTAAGGAGCTCTTCAGAATGGCAGAGGAGGAATTTGGGGTAGCAAGTTCCGGGCCAATTACGCTACCTTGTGATTCGAGTTTCATGGAGTATGTAATCTCTATGATCCAACGAAGTGTTGCTAAGGACTTGGAGGAAGCATTGATTATATCATTAGCCAGCTGCAGATATCCATCGTCGTCATATGACCTTCAAGAGCAATGTAGCAAACAAGTGCTTATTTGTAGTTGTTAGAAAAAAACTATTGTTTACTCTTTTGTACAGCATAGATACAATTTTTACCTAGACAGAGTCAACGACAATCTCTTAGGGAGTTATATAAATAGAGTGTTTTGCCTTCTAAGTGACATACTTATTCTTTATCTGCTAATGATCTATATAACTTTCAATGATCAATGGAAACTATCAATTGAAAAAATACACATGAGCGAGTAGCTTTCAGATAATCCTTCTAGCTTGAGAAACAGTATTGTTAGAGGTGTTGTGACCTTGATTGTAGAAAAAGAGAACCATATCAACAGATTTGTTCATATTATGTTCAGATATGAACCGAGAAACAAGACGACGATCCTGAATGATTTATGAAGAAGGAGTTTAGTTGGATCTCAGAAGCAAAGAGGTGATAATCCAGGTCTAGTCCGAAAGATAATTCACCTGAGTACCATTACAGACTTCTAGTCATGAACACTCATTACTTCGATTGAACAAGAAATTAAACCGTAACTGCCTCAAGAAAAAGAAAAGTTACCCCAAGCAGGATGCATCTGTTTCACTGATGTGCATTTTTGCAGCTGTATATGATGCGAACTTCCCTAGTTTCTAAATTCTTGTTGCCAAGAAGAGCCTTGTTTACTCTGATTTTTCTCAACAGTTTTAGCCGTCCTATCTGATTGTAATTACTCGTCATTCACAAGGCAAGTCTAATTTTAGTGATCATAAGAACAAAAGGCAATTGGTGTGCAAGCAGTTGTAGCCTGAAAGCCAAAGAAGATGTTTATGACCACTCTTAAGGAAATACCCGATATTAGTCACTTTGCGAAACATCTTGCATACTTGCATAGTACAAAAAATTAGCTTTTTAAGCTTTAAAATTTAGCTATGCTGTAAATTCAAGGTGATTGGCGAACTCCAGATATTCTGGCAATGTCAACAGAATTAACCACAGGATATGTACACTCTTAACTACTTTCCAGTCGTATGAATATAAAACGTTTCTGGTAGAAAAGATTCAGATTCGTTGTGTCAATCAGTTTAAATGGCTAGGTAAGATTAAGTGACAAAACTATTATCAACCCTGAGAATACAATTGTATTATTGGAATTGTGCAAACAGACATGATATCGTGTTAGGCCTTAATTTTGAAGTACATATCACATAGTACAGAACAGTCCTGTCAACTAACTTTCAGTCCTGCTGATAAATCATATATGAGGAACTGCCTGATTTTTTTGCAGTGTTCAACAATTTAAGGTCGAGTTTCAGGACAAATGTCATTCTGGCTACAATTGAAGCATATAGTTCATGTTTGTTTATTTTAATGTCGGATATATTGGCTCCCTTGGCTTGATTACTTGAGATCTTGCTCCTAAGTGAAACTTTACAATCAGTTCATCTTTTTCATTTGACAGGTTAGTGGCTAGTCGAAAGAACAAGATGTCCCCTTTCATCAATATTATTAATTACAGATGTCCAGGTTTTAATGCACTGAAACAACTATTTTGACCATATGTCAAATGAAACAAAAGATTATCCAAAATGAAGTCACGACCACTCAATATTACACTACAATGATTTAATCAAGTGGCCAAATAGAGGCTTATATCGATTATCAAGAGGCATGTTTGGGCTACATGTTTTGTGGCCCTTCATATTGATTGTTAGATAAACCAGACATGCCCACCTGGTTAACCACATGGTTTTGCATCCTATATGACTTCAGCTAAGTACTATAAAACCTGAACCCAAGTCTTCAGAAGTTAAGCACAACTCAATCTTCTTTGCAATCTTTTCAGTAATCTCCTGTCTTTTTATAACATTCGCTCGTTTATCTTAAAACCCAAAAAATGATCAGCACAAAGAAGCTCATCAAGATGGCAAGGAAGTGGCAGAAGGTAGCCGCCGCAAGCAGAAGGAGACTATCCTGGCCTAAACCAGTGGCTGCAAAGGGCCACTTTGTTGTTTACACAGCTGATGGAAGGCGGTTTATGATCCCGTTAACATATCTCAATAGTGAGGTTCTTAAGGAGCTCTTCAGAATGGCAGAGGAGGAATTTGGGGTAGCGAATTCCGGGCCAATCACGCTACCTTGTGATTCGAGTTTCATGGAGTATGTGATCTCAATGATCCAAAGAAGTGTTGCTAAGGACTTGGAGGAAGCATTGATCATATCACTATCCAGCTGCAGATATTCATCGTCGTCAAATGTACTTCAAGAGCAAAGTAGCAAACAAGCGCTTATCTGTAGTTGCTAGAAAAAAAAATATTGTTTATTCTTTTGTACAGAATCAATACAATTTTTTCTAGACAGAATGAGAATTCCAGTTCTTAAGATGAACTGTTCTTCCTTTCTAACAACATGCTCGTCCTTTTATCTGTTAATGATCTATACAACTCAATATTAGAACCACTTAATCGAAAATATGATCGACCATGAGTGAGCAGCTTTCAGATAATCTGTTTATCTTGTAAGCGTTATGCTAGAGATGATGTGACCTTTATTGTTGATTAGAAAACCTTTTCACAAGTTTCGTTCATATTCCATCCACATTTGATTTGATAAACATGATGATTATGTAAGATTTATGGCGAACTATGTTTTAGTTGGAACTCCGTAGCAAAGAGATTAAATTACTCCGATTGTCAAAAAGATGGTTTACATGAGCAACGTTACAGACATTAATCCGATTGGACAAGGAATAATAATCAAAACTGCCTCCAGGCAAAGAACCGTTTTTGATTGTCATGAAGCTAGTCCTGTAAATTAAACATTGACTGGTAGTTACAGAAATAGTACATGTGAAGCAGGATACAATAGTTTACAACCCATCACTTTAGCCTATGTATGCCACAGATTTCCTTGTCAGTCTGACTTTAAGCCTTGTGATAACTGATAAGTGCTCATTTTCACAAGGTTAGTCTAACTCTGATAGTCTGATCATGTAAGAGCCAGGAAACAGACGTCTGTGACCACTCCAGCCGCTTTGCAGTCAGTTTTACGTAGTACAGAAATCTAGTCCTTTTAGCTACACTATTCAGCCATATGAAAGTAATAGTAACTATAAGATGGAAATTGGACAATGGTGACTATCCTCCTGTCATATGAAAACAAGACCTTACATATATAATCCCAAATATAAAGAAGCAAACAATCCATGTTAGTTTGTTCCTTTGTTGAACAGTGGCTTTCTTAAGCTTGATTTTCTTAGGTTGCTATCTGGGATACAAGTTGTTTCGCACACCT
This sequence comes from Corrigiola litoralis, assembly GCA_901111285.1. NCBI lineage: Eukaryota > Viridiplantae > Streptophyta > Magnoliopsida > Caryophyllales > Caryophyllaceae > Corrigiola > Corrigiola litoralis. The sequence goes on from CAAKMY010037020.1 coordinate 20,874, forward strand.
CAGAGAACGTACAAGACAACTATGTAGGCCAGTTGACTGATAAAGATTCTAAGCTACCCAAATTAAAGGTACTAAATTAATAAATGATCTAAAATCGAGTGGATGAAACTAATATTAGAATTTCCATTATCAAGAACATTTTTGGCCTACATGACAGATTATAAAGGGTTAGACAGCTGTTAAATGACACTCTTTAAGTTATCCCAAACAAAAGCATATAGACTCTAGATTATTCATTCTAGTGGCTACCAAGAGCCTTCTAGCAATTTATCATGAAAACATATTTGGCCTACATGTACTGAGATCCTTCAAAATGATTGCTGGAAAACTAAAGCAGACACTCCCATCTGAATATCCACATGCTTTTGCCTGAAAAGAATGTGAACAAGTTAGTCAGCTGTGAGGTGATATGTCTTCACTTTGGACCTATAAAACATAACCATTTCCCTAAGTTTTTCTCAACACTAATACAGCTCAAAACCTCATAAATTAACAGATAGTAATACTTTCTCATCTTTGAAAAATCCTATCATCTTTATCTCTAACCTTTATCATGATCAGCACAAAGAAGCTTCTGAAGATGGCAAAGAAGTGGCAAAAGATAGCAGCTGCAAGCAGGAGGAGGATTTCCTGGCCAAGACCAGTGGCTGATAAGGGTCATTTTGTAGCTTACACAACTGACGGGAGACGATTCGTGATCCCTCTGACATATCTTAAGACCGAGATTTTCGTAGAGCTTTTCAGACTGGCCGAGGAAGAGTTTGGGGTGGCGACTTCAGGGCCAATCACGCTGCCTTGTGATTCGAGTGTTATGAACTACACAATTTCTGTGATGCAACGACATGTAGCTAAGGACCTGGAGAAAGCACTGATAACATCTCTAACCAGCTGCAGATACTCATCATTGTCGGATGCACATCAAAAGCAAACTATTCAGCATATGCAGATCTGTAGTTTCTAGAACAAATTTTGATTCCCCTTTTGTACATAATACAACAACAATATCAAAGCCTCGATCCCTTTTGTACCAAATATTTTTACTATAGAGATATTTGATGAAATTTTTTAAAGGAAGTAGTTTAAATCAGACAGTTTTCCCTTTGTTAGTAACATATGTCCTCATATATTCTTCTTTAACTCTTCATGGTCTATAAGCTATAAGTTACAAATTGTCAGTTATCAGCAAAAAATAGGAGCCCTCTGTAAAAAAACATGATTATTCTGATAATGGTATGGAAGAGAGAAGTCTCTTTCAGGAAAAATAAAAAATAAAAAAAAATGGTGATTAATGCATTGTCCTGATGAAAATGGTTGTGATGAGCAGACTGACTTAATACTTTAAATAAATCACATTACCGAGTACTGTTGTCTAGTCTATGACACTTGAACTACAATGCAGATTTAACTAAGTGTTAGCAATATAGCATTTTCCACCATTAGTGTATATGTAGGGTGGATATAGTAGTCAATGCTTAGATTCATATGGTTTGCTGCTTCAAAAAAAAAAAAAAAAA
>CAAKMY010037039.1:0-18510 GCA_901111285.1 Corrigiola litoralis
TATATATATATATATAGCAAATAAAATCAAATCAATTATATAAACATTTACCTGACCGCCATAATATGTTGACACCCAATTATAATGAGGGTAAACCCCATACTTTTGTAGACAACTCTCCATATGGGTGGTAAGATTAGAGGAATCTGCCACAAACATTGTGTTGTTGCTACAGTCCGTAAGAGATACTAGCTCACTACACACCTGGACATAAAAACGTTTCATATTAAGTGGAGAGCCAATATATAGTAATTTCCGAAGTACTTTCATAAACAATTCATAAGTCAGCTAGAAGTACCTGCCAATCCCAAGCCCTTGACGAGTTGCTATCTAGAGGAAAAAGGGTAGTGGCATCAGCCATAAACGGAATATCCATGCATGTCGGGGAACCAGTCATCGAGAGTACACCTCGAGTTATTGCTCCTAATATAGTCTCATCTGATGCTTTTGTGATCTCTTCACACAAAGTGTCTACCATACCGTTGATACGCCCGTTGTATTGAGCCGCATATTTGTAAACTTGAGTCAGATATGACTTGAGTTGTTCAACGGAAAATAGAGGACTACATGATCAAAAACAAAACAAATGGTTAACACTTATGTCAAGCTATTGACTCTACCAATTACAATAATCAAGAAAGGTTATAGTCTTCAAAGGACAAGTATATTTACCTGCAGGTTTTGAATATTTGGGCAAGAATCCCAAGGCCGTTAGGTTGCGATGCAGTTACATCAAGCATTTGCCAGGATCTTTTTATGTTCTCGTAACATTTTTCACTAGTATCCTTCATAGAATTAGATGTATAAAGTATAATTAATACAATACTTTATGAACTAAAATAAAACTTGTGGGAGGAGGGGTACTGTTAATAGATGCCTAAGACTTAATTTGTTTCTGGACAACAAGAACCAGTAAATACTATAAAGTAGCACTTGGGAGTTGGGATAATACCTTGAAGTCTCTACCGACAATGAAGCAATAGTGATCTTCTGGCGCGAGGTCCTCAGAATTCATTATTGGAGCCGAGGACGCCAACGCAGCAGTAGCCAAGTGCGGAAATTTAAGCCTAAACCAGGCTGCTAACACTGCAAAAAAAAAAAAAAAAAAAAACAATTATGTGAACAACAATAACAATAATAAGCCCAAAATCAACAGGAACATACAATTATAATACTTACTTCCTGCGTATGAACAACCCATAACAATGACCGGCGAGAAATTTTTGTTCACAACTTGAATGACTTCAGCGAAGTCAGCCAATGCTTGTTCACTTGTAAAACATCCTCTCACCTCTGTATCCAGCATGGCGAGTCCCAGTGATTCAAATGGAACAGATTTTTCATAGAATCGGTGCTGCGAAATTAAAGAGTTAACAGCATACCAAAAATATATGATCGAGCAATTGTTGATATGGTGTTGAGTTTACCTCAATGTATATAATTCGAGCCCGGAAATGAGCAGCAGCAATGTTGAGGATGCCCATATCCTGAAGATAGTATTCCATAGGCGCCTCTCCTCCTAAAAACACAAGAATTGGGTTGTTAACCCTTTTTGCAACCCAATATGAGTCGTCGATGAAGTACCTCTGGTCAAAGTATATTTGATTCGCTTTGCCGAAACCGAAGTGGTCGACAGGCTGACTCAAATGTTGCTCTTGAAAGGGTGCAGGGGAGACTAGACCACTAATCAATAAGAGAATGACTAGAGAAGAGAATGCCATTGTAAGAGAAGCTTAAATTTTGTTAATGTTGAAGAATGGGCAGAGACAGAATGAGTAAAACACGAATGAAAAAACCAGAATGAATAAACAGAATGATAATCATTATGATGCTTTAGGACTTACATATAGGATGTCTGTAAATTCTGAAGTTTTTATATGTATTGACAATCAACTTTGCAGAGTTTGCCAAATTTGAGAAACAAAACAGAGACAGAACCTTTACACATTACCAGAAAGGTGGAAGTATGACCAAAAGTAAAGTTGATACTGACCTTAATCCAATGATCACCATCGTGAAGAGTGGTCGCCATTACAGAGCAGATGGAAAAAGGGGAGGAAGTCGGAGGGGACGCTTTGATGTAAGTCTAATGAACTCTGTAAGTCCGTTGGACTGCTTTTTGCGGTTCCTTTTAAAATCACATTAATACATATCTAAGTCCTAATGCAAATTACTATCAGAACGTTTCTACCTGGTCTGATGGTCTGCACACTACTCTCCCTAGACGCACCCAAAGGATCGTATTCTCTACGTTACATTTTTTAACAACTTTCAGCTAGCATCAACTCTAAAGCTTGGTACATAAGTTACATTGTTGATGTTCTTTTTACTATTTGAAGTTAAAAAGCTCACACTAACTTATAACAATCTTTATTTTATGTCATTGTAATTGAAAGATCAGCGTTGTAATCAAATATCACTACTCTAACATAAGTTACGATAAATATTTAATTTATACTTTATTTGTCTTAAATGTGCGCACAAAGTCGGTGATAAGAATCGAACCCTCAACCTCACGTTTGACATAAGAGTGCTTTAACCACTTACTAGCCTTAACATTTAATTTAAATAATTGATGGCTTTGGACGGTAAAACATCACTTTTAATTTACAAGTTCACTATTAAACTTGTGAGGTTGATGCATGAAGTAAGTGAGGGGTTGTGAAGAATAAGAAGAAGAAGAAATGATTAAAACCCGAAAATTGGTAGTTGTTCAAGATTCTATAGTAGCTCGACAGCTCGTGCATGACCTTATGGTATATGAACATTCTACAATTAGTATGCAGTTGCGTCTTTTTTGAGGGGAAGCAACCGGTTATGAGTGGTTAGGGGGACTGCCATATATAAAGGGGACTCATAAAATAGAGAAAAACATCCCTACATCTCTCATTATCTCTCAACCTTCACTCTTACTCCATTTCGGTACATTAATAACTTCCTTTTTTTTTATTCAAAAAAAAAAAAACTTCCTTTTTATTTGCAATCTCTAGTATGTATGCTATGTAACACATAATTATCAAAAATTCTATAATATACGACACATAATTATTGTAGTAAAATCGCTCTTGGGAACGTCTAATCCATTCTTCCACCTATATATTGTGAGAATCATATTCCTCCAAAGATGTATCTCTTGGGTTTTTATTCAATTTCCTTATATTCATAACGTGATAGAAGTACTACTACTGTTATTGTATGTTTATATCTAATTGATCATTTGCTAGATTAAAATTTAAAATCTTAGTTTTCTTCATCTTTGTCCTTTGGTAGCATAAAGCTAAGTTCTAAATTTAAATGCGGATCATTGTTGTTGGTTTTTAGGGAAATTGAGCAAGTTGTTTAAATGTTTATTGCTTGTATAACATTAACAATCATATTGATTTCTTTGTTTCTATTTTTACTAATGAACTTAGACGCTAATCAGTTAGCTTAATCATTAGTAAGGGCTTTTAGCCATGTCGATCGTGCCGTTTAACTGCTAAGATAGAGAGTCCGAGATTGTTTACTATGCTAGGTAACCATAAGTTAAATGATCGATTACTAAGTGAAAAGTGAATTTTTTTGTCCCAAGACTTGTTCTTAATATATTTCAACCGTCTCTACTTACTTGTTTAGTTCAGTTACAATAACTTGCATTAATACTCCTCCCCAGACATTGGTGACTTATAATTAGAATCATCTAGGTGTTGTTCTACGCTAGTCGCTTGCTTGATTCTTTCTTTCCTAAGGACACGAACTCTACTTTCCAAATTTTATATGTGTTAAAGAATATGTGAATTATGGCCCATCAAACAAAATTAATCCTACCTAAGAAAATATACAACAATAATTGTATGTATTGACATTATTCATAATTCTGGATTTAACTAACACCGTCAAGTACATTATCTTTGATTATGTCACAATTTACGTATTTTTATTTTTATTTTTTTTCTCCTATTTACATTTTATAACCATTTTTTCCAACTTTTATTTACTCATTCTACAATCAATAACATCATCCTCAAAATGTGATAACCGGCTCAGACTTTCGAGATTCTGATCGAGAAATTCAAGCAGGGGCTAGATCCTTTTGGTCTTTAGCTCGGGTTCGGGCCAAATCGGGGTTTTACATGCTAAGTGTTACTCTTTAGTCGGGTGTATTTTGAAGTGATGTTTTTACAATCTGCCTATTTTTCAATATTTTCATGCCATGAGAATATATCTATGGTAATTTTTTTGATTTTATAACTTGCGTATATCATGTAAAAGAATAAAATAAGAATACTTTTTTATTTGAAAACAAATAAGAATACTTGGTATACCGTGATAACCTCACTTCGTATTTTCTTTCACAATTTAAAGCAAGACAAGATGCTACTGAAGATGTATATAGGTAAATCAGGTTTTACCAACAAGACAAGACAAGAATAGTCATCTTGACTTGAATATTTATGACAAATAACAAATAAGATAGAGAGTCCGAGATTGTTCTCTATGCTAGGTAACCATGAGTTAAATGATCGATTACTAAGTGAAAGTGATTTTTTTTTATCCCAAGACTTGTTCTTAATATATTTCAACCGTCTCTATTTACTTGTTTAGTTCAGTTACAATAACTTGCATTGATACTCCTCCCCAGACATTGGTGACTTAATAATTAGAATCATCTAGGTGTTGTTCGACGCTAGTCGCTTGCTTTATTCTTTCTTTCCTGAGGACACGGACTATACTTTCCATATTTTATATATATATGTGTTAAAGAATATGTGAATTATGGCCCATGAAACAAAATTAATCCTACCTAACAAAATATACAACAATAATTGTATGTATTGAATATTATTCATAATTCTGGATTTAACTAACATCGTCAAGTACATTATCTTTGATTATGTCACAATTTACCTATTTTTATTTTAATTTTTTTCTCCTAATTACATTTTGTAACTATTTTTTCCAACTTTTATTTACTCATTCTACAATCAATAACATCATCCTCAAAATGTGATCACCGGCTCAGACTTTCGAGATTCTGATCGGGAAATTCAAGCAGGGGCTAGACCCTTTTGGTCTTTAGCCCGGGTTCGGGCCAAATCGGGGTTTTTACATGCTTAGTGTTACTCTTTAGTCGAGTGTATTTTGAAGTGATGTTTTTACAATCTACCTATTCTTCAATATTTACACAGCCATGAGAATATATCTATGGTAATTTTTTTTTGATTTTATAACTTGCTTATATCATGTAAGAGGATAAAATAAGAATAATTTTTTTTTTTTTTTGAAAACAAATAAGAATACTTGGTATACCGTGATATCCTCACTTCGTATTTTCTTTCACAATTTAAAGGAAGACAAGATACTACTTAAGATGTATATAGGTAAATCAGGTTTTACCAACAAGACAAGACAAGATTAGTCATCTTGACTTAGAATATTTATGACAAACAACACATAACCCTCTCTTAACTTTCAACCCCATTATTTATAGCTACAATTTCGACAAAACTATGTAATAAGCTTACCCAGCAGAACAAAGTCTTTAATACCAGGCAAATAAAGAGAAGACAAACAACATACTATTTCAGGCAAAAGGAGAATTAGCACACATGTTAAGTTTTTGGATCAGAGACAGTTAACCCTCAAATAGTTCAGTAGAACTCATCAAGGGATAAATTGTCAACGGATCCAAAGTTCTCAATGCCATGCCCGAAGGTCGAGCAGTAATTGGACATTGACCCCCCAAAGAAATCGAAAGGAGAGTCACTGGCAAAGCTGGTGGTGTCATAAACAAATGACATGCAAGTATTATTATCCTGCAAGTTGTTATTTTCCAAGTTGCCGGGGTCATTCCAGCTCAACTGATTGTATCGATTGATCTCGAGATCTTGAAGCTCAATGTAGTCATTGACTGCATTAGTAGTTGTATAGTCGTTGTATATATCTTGCTCAGTCGACTTCTTTGCCTGAATGACCTGTATGATTTTACAGAATAAGACGTGGATAATGACTATGTATATAAAGTACACACTTTAGAGGAGAGATAAGATGAATTCATGATATTGTAGTTACATAGTTGAGGTTTATAAAATCTTGATACACCACTATGAAGTCCCCGAGCTCCAAGCCATGTGCATTAACAAAGTCCCCTGGCCCCAAACAGAACAACATCTGAGTCTTCTATCCAGTGAACTTGGAGAGGGAAAACAGAACACATTTTAAATAGATACGAATATGGATTATTGATCTGCTCACCAGTGTTCTCTAGGACATACATCCTGCTGTTGTTGTTAGGCCAAAACCTGAAAATGAGAGAAATACAGAGCCGAAAGAATACTTATGAGTTATGACAGTGCAATGAGAAAATTACAACATTCTCAACCTCAATCTCATCCAAGGCATTGCCTACTTTTCCATCCTTCCGTATCCACTAATTAGTTTCGTGATAGTACCTTCATGCTATATAATAGGACATTTTACTATCCAAAGCATTCATTAAAATAGAATTTCACATCAATTTCTGAAGTTCGTTTGAGATTCGAACAGTTCTGAACACATCCCTCAAGATTTTTATAAACCAAAAGGCTTTCTTGTGAAAAAGATGAATAGCTACCTGTACTTGAAGTTCCAAGCATTCATTCCATCCATATCATCCATGGTGATAAAAATACCCTCCTTGGTCTCCAGAAGAGGGAGGTGCGTCTCAGCTGCTTTCTGAGAATTAAGGCAATCATTTTACAATCATCAGCTATTGTCAAATTTATTTTCATCAATTATTTTTCATTGATTAAGATACTAGGAGCAGTGCATGTAAGACAGTATACTTGATTTTTTGAAGGAGGTATGCCAAATAAAAGCTTTAGATAGGTACTCGAAGTTCTTGATTGCATGCTTGACTAGGCATACCTTTGGCAGTACCATCCTCCTTAGAGAGCTGACATCACTATTCTGGAGCTGCTTTTGGAACAAAAATCTCAGCCTCCTGGGATCAATGACCTGAAAACTTTGATAAATAAATTTCCAACTTGTGCTATCTTGATAAAACCAAGACAGTGAAGAGACGCAGGTGAAAGAGCTTGGGTCAATTTCAGATGCTAATTTATTTTGTCTTTTCGATTATATGTGGTGCTACCTCTAACGCTCTCACAATAAGTAAATAAAAAAGAAGTGCACTAGCATATAATCAGATCAATAGCTAATAACACTCGATAATCTAATCTTGAAGACTTCTAAAACTAAGTCTAAGCCTTCATTGTTAGTACACCTAAAACCTTCTTTAGCCTTCTTTTTCATGAAGGTGGTTCTAAAAATTTGTTAAGTGAAGTCAAATTATCTTAAAAATTCTATGATTAATATCACAATTAGTTTAATTTGAAAATCCTTACAATCCTAAATAAATAAAGCAGTCTACTTTCACACCAAAAAATCAAGTGGTTCAAGCATAAATGGTATGGTACATAGGCGTGGTTCAAACTCAATTGATAATTATGTGCTCTTGTTTATCAAAGGTGTTGCAACCATCATAAGCATGCCAATCAGTTAGTGAACGAAAACTATTGTCAAAGGATCTATAACCTTTGTACTAGAACATTAGTTTCCCTTCTATAAATAATTGCTTTTTTTTTTTTGCGATTGTGCAATTATTCTCTTTGATTATGATCAAGCGGAACTCCCCGAGAGTATATGGATATGATGGAAAAAAGCAATCACAATTTAGTTTGATATCATAAAATATAAAAAATATATATTTATTGTTTATCTATTTGTGACATACAGAGTAGTAGTTAGTGTTATGGTATATAAGTAATTAAGTGAAAAACTTTATATCATCATACTACATTGTTACGGAGTACTAAATTAAATACTTGTAGTGTCTATATATATTTTGTTAGATCTAGAGTTTCTCTGATTGACATAAGTATTTACCACCTTCCATCCATAATTCCCAGCAAAACCTTTAATTTCAATAATCGTTCCACTAGATAACTACTCCGTAGTTACCAAACCATTGTACATTTACTTCCCGGTGTGTCTGAATTGGGGTGGTTGGGATGGGGATGCACATAAGAATGGTGTTCGAACCACTCTTTGTATCAGTATTTACGCCTTCTACTAACTAAACAAAACGACAAAATTAGTATCTAAACTAAACGACAAACTTGATAACTAGTCAAGCTAAACGACAAACTTAGTAACCATGCGATACTAGTGGTTCAAGAAAAGTGCATACGCTATTGTCTCGTTTTGTTGTCTCTCTCGTGTATCTGTTTCTTATATAGTCAATGTGTCTTTTAGTGTAACAAGACAATTATATTACAGTTAAGGTAGCACCAACTTTGCGCAACAAAACTCAAGTCTTGAATCAACAAATAGGGTTTGGACTCAAGATCGATTCACTAGTGGTCCCTATATGAATTTTTCGCGCAACTCTACCATAAATTTATTGGCTATTTATTGAGAACAACGCAATTAGCGCGTGTCTTATAGCGTAACAAAATACTTGTGTCACGATCAAGGGAGCACTACCATGCCAAGTTCCATAATCAAACTAAACTAATTTGTTCCCAAATCTAGGATCTAGTTGTGGGTCCCCATCCAAGTTCGAGTCATTTACTCTGCCAATAGAATTTAGTCACTGAATATGAAGATATGGTTACATGCCAAACATAGTATCACTAGGTTTAATTATGTGTAGGTCACCTTTATTTACTATACTTATTTTGTATGAATTTTGAGTTGCACTATTATTTTTGTCTTATTGAAATTTTTGTTGATGAGGTCTTTTAATATATACCAACATAAAGAAAAACAAAATTATTGGCACGTAAACCGTACAAGGCATCGAGTCATACTAAAGATTTTGTAAAATATATGGCTATCTAAATCATGTATGGATAAATTTATAAGTTTGAGACATTTAAGCCTTCTTTAAACACTTTAACTAAATTGATGATTTTATTATATAGTTTAAAAAAAATACTTGATCAACCTACTCCGTGTTTTACATCACATCATACATTGCAGTAAAGTTGAAGAATAAAATTCTCTTTTTGTTATTAACACAAGTTAGACATCTTAGCAAAATCACGATTACTAGCGACATCCTCATTAAGTAACTACTAATAATATCTAATATTGTCAAAGTGGGCGTGCATTACCTTGATCTATCTGTTCAAAAGGAAATATAGACTTAGATTCGTATGTTCAACAAATATAAGGTCGAAATTACCAGTCAATGCTCAACCATGAGCAAACCAAATATAATTAGGCACTAGAAAACAGTTATCACCGTTTGGAGGTCAACTACACATTTGTACACATTACACAATATGAAGTAGTATAGTTAAATATGTAAATAATGTTTGTGCCGAAAAAAAATGTAAATAATGTCATTAATAGAAGTTTTTAAAATCCTTTACATGACATACATTTAAGACAATAACAACCGGATAAACTACCCAAATTTATGAAGCCCTCAGGCCAACCCCATCACCAAATTAGTAAATAAAATTATGAAAATATTAATGTTTTTCTATTATAATTCTCTTAGCTTCTTCCTATAAACCTAATCAAAAGCTCCACGAAAAGAATCATGGTATGATATTGAGAAACTTTTCCTTAAGAGTACGTAGATTCTCTAATCTAGCAGTAGAAAGATCGAAAAAAATGAATGATGTTCATATATGCTTTGATTAGAAAGAAAAGAGAGAAAAAATGTTGGAAACCAATTGAATTAATTTGTATCTCCTCCAAGATTGTGCTTAGCATTTGTATTAAGGTCGAGATTCAATTATTTGTCACATTGAAATCTCTCTACATATATATATACTTGGAAAAAAAATTAACTATGAAAAAAGATACTCCGTAAGAAAGAAGGATTTAAAACTTTAAACTTGTTTCTTTGTAACTATGAAGAAGAGAATTGGATAAGAAGATATCCAAGAAAGTGAAAATATTAGATCCCTTACTCAATTAATTAGCGAGTTGTTATAACATTAATCCTGTCGGAAGTTGAGAAAGAATTGTGTTATAAAGATCGAAGAGATCTACTAAGGTGTTCCTATTTAATAGGACATTCGATCATAATCTCCTAGATAATTGTTTACTACTAGCAAACAACTCAAAACAAGAAAAAAGATTTTGAAATCCAAGAACAAAAAATCAGATGGTTTAGAAATGGCGAAAATTAACACACTTTTATTAAATAAATAAATAATCTCAACGGCTAGAAAAGTTGTCCAAAGATCAGCAGCCAATCAATCCCAATAGAACGTAGCAAAAAAACACTGCAACAACAAACTCGGTCATAAACTCCTGGGCCAATTCACTATAAAATGATTATCCTATCATATCATCTATATCATATAGATTAAAATAAAATTACACAGAACTTATAATTAATCATCAATTAATCAGAAGAATTAAGGTAAATCAAAGAGATGAGTGTGGGCTTACACGTGCGGGAAGAGTGAGAGGGGGTGGCACGTGCGAGGGAGCAAAGGGCAAGAGATTAACAGTAGAAGACCTTCTTTGCCTCGCCATTCTTTTCTTCCTCTGAATTTTATGCTCCCCAATAAAAGAACAACGACCCAACAGACGACTCGCCCGATTTGACTCAGCCCGAGTCGCCGAGTTGCCTGCCCCCGAGTTGTACACAACAACCTCCTTTTTCTCATCTCTCTCCTCCATACAGCTACTCAGGATCATATTCATTTTTCCTTTTTTCTTAGGGCTTTCTGTTATCGAGTTTATTTTTATTTTTTGGTAGAGAGAGAAAGAGTGTTTGTATGAGTATGATGAGTGTGAGTAGTGTAGTAGTAGTAGTGGTGGTGTAGTGAGGGGGGTGGGCTATATATTCTGATGACTGACTGCACACTGAAAAATGTGGAGGGATGCAAAGTATATGATGATTTACTGCTAAAAATAGCAATGTCCTATAAAATCCAATAATCTTTTTCCATAATAATGTTATTTCTATTTTATCATATAACCAAAGTTCTGGGTTTGGACTGCCATTTGGTGCATAACCGTTGATCAATTAGGTAGTGATATTTCCGAGTAAACCCCTCCCCAACGCTACTACTTTTTACTACTACTTTTGTTTTAGTAAAAGTTTGTGATATTATTGGACTGGTGTAGTATCATGTATGTTAATGTATGTGTGTAATGTAGGTCTAACCATGGTTGCGTTAATGTACGTGAGACGAGCGAGAAAAAGGGCGGTGGGTGGGTGAGTGTAACAATGACCAAAGAGAAAGAGACGAATGGTGAGACGAGAGAAGGATGAACAGGTGTTGATAAAGTTCTGTTTCCTCCATGAGCCCCCAACTGAATTCAATGGAGCCAGAGCTTAATATATGTTGTGCCATCTTATTCATTATTCATTACCATCCTGATCATTATTGTTATTGTTACACCACTTTTATTTTTACTATATGCTTTGGTAATGGTATGTGCATAGGGGATTGCTCCTCATTTCCTGTTTTACCGCTGATGATCGATAATATTGCTTGAGAGAAAGCAAATTAAAGCAGTTCAAAAAAGGGGATTAAAAACGAGAGTTTTGAAGCAAGCTCATGAGCTAGGTTTTGAGAGAGAGAGGATATGGAGAAGAAGGAGACAAGGAAAATTTGTAACTGCTGCATTTTGTCGCGCGCAACCTTCGTGCACCCACGTCAGCAGTAACGGTGCAACAGTAGACTTTCATTTTGGCTGTCTCCTAATTCAAGTTTCTTTAGTGACGTTACTAGCTATTACAAAGAGTGGAGTGCATCACCTATCTGATTATTTATGATCTTCTAGCTTCTTGTGTGTTACTTGTAACCATTTTGGATGGACTTACCAAATCATCATCAAGAATGTAACAAAAAATAACACCAAATCATCACGAAGTACTTGTTGCCGTAAAAGCAAAACCTTTGTAATCTAATCCCTTGTATTCAATTCACGTACTTCTTGTTTCTAATCTATTGATTTGAACTTTAGTTCATTAATATTTTTGTTGACTGAAAGTTGTTAAGATCTATAAGAATTTTACCTTAGATTTTGCTTGGGTAATGTATATGTAGTTTTATAATATTGTATATAGAAAGCTAATGTGAAATTTAATATCTTTTATATATCTTGATTAATATAATAATGTATAGTCAATCACTTTGGGAAGAAGTAGGAATTAAGTTTCTTAACCAAAAGAAAAAGGAAGACCGACATTTATTTCAAAATATTTTAGATGTAGAATTTAGGTGTATCAAGCCATACTATCATCAACTTGTTGTCTTATTAGCAAAGGCTTTTTGATTTTATTCGCTTTGTTCATGTCATTGTTTCGAATTCATTCATTGGACTTTTCTATCATTGTCGATTAAATTGGTAGAATTTATATGAATTCTTAGATAAGATTTTTCTTGTGTATAAAAGTTAACAGTATAATAGTAATTTTAACTTGCATTAGTGTATCGCATTCGAACGAAGTCTAGATTGATCAATGGATTTATTCTCACATATATATAACTACAATAATATGTGTGGAGTTGTGGATTTTAAATTACGTAAAGCGAATATTCGACTTATATTAGAGGTTTATTGATGTAATTGACACAAAAAAATATCAATCGCAAAGATTGACTTGCAACGACATTATTGTTGTTGTAAAAGTTTATATGGTAATGAAATCTTTTTAGTTTGTTCCGTTATTCTTATTACAATTCCTCACGTAATGTCGCGTGTAGGCATTTCTCTCTTTTATCTTCTATGAGATTGATTAGAAGATTACAAATGCTCATTTCATTCGATGAGTTCCATAAGAATAAGTACAAATAACACAAATGAAGGCATCCATTTATCAATGTTTCTCTCTCTCTCTCTCTCAATTACCACGAAATGTTTTTTGAGTCGTAGCTCCTCTTTCTTGTCCCCTTGTTTTCTATAATTGTCACCAACATATTACAGATATAACAATATTACAGCCAACTTAGTTATACAGATTCTACCACCACCTTAAAGATTCTCATTCCCTCGATATTTTGTTTTATCTACATATCATCTATTTGCATGAATAAGTATATTATCTCCTTTGTGATTGAAAAATCCGCCACTACCAATATATTTCTTATCCATCTTTTGTGTCCTTACAATTATTAATTAGAAAAATACCTAATGTCATTATATTATCCTCGATTTACATATATAGTTATCTTATGCTAGCTCAATATCAATCTCTTAGTGCTAATTTGATAGTGAAAATTTGAAAATGTGTTATTTACTAAAAAAAATCCCTTATGGAGTTGAGTTCCTCTCAGTTTTTCGTATTCTCCAACATCATTTCTAAAAATCTGTTATGGAAATAAGGATTTTTCACTAATGAAGATAGAATTTAAGATATATTGGTTCTTCGTGTTCGTTTATCGTCTTTTTCTTTCTTTTGGTAGTTGTTGTAATAACGGCATAAAGGACTAGCAGTACCATAATAAGATGCCAATGGTCGGATCTGGTAATAGTAAATGCTTGTTATTACTTGATGGAGGCGATTTAATGTTGTTATGCCTTCACTTATTTATTAATATAAACATGTGGGTTTAGATATATATATAGACTTTTAACACGAAATCTTGTTACAAAAATTGAATACATTATATATTTAATATAGATTATCCTTAAAGCAATGTTTCATTAGTGCCGTCATTTTTTTATAGGCATCGAAAGTCAAAGTTATGAAATGATGAAATATAATAGTTTTGCTACAAATTAATAATAAAATAAAAAGTGATCATTTTCCATCCAATTGTATTTTTAGTAAATAGATCAATTTGAGTTTTTTTCTTGATATTATACCTTTTTTATAAAATTATAGTATCTAACTTGATAAACGGTCAAGATTTCATCTCACTTGAAACTAATCGCTTAAATTAAATTTTTTTGGTGCCACAATTGGTGGTTGGCATTGAAGAGGTTTTGCTTCTTAAAGAGGATAATACTCATATATTATAATAGAATTTGCTAATTTCTAACACATTACCTAAAATGTGACCAAATCGTGAGCTAGCATAACAAAACAAAAATAAAGAAATTTTAATGGTAATTGTAACAAACTCATCAACATTAGATGACCAAGTAGAAAAGGTAAAAATCATAGCAAATTCCACGTGAACACCAAAAAGACTAAAGTCAAGTTAAATGTAGAAAGAAATCTACCCTACAAAATAGTTTTTTCTTGATAACCAACTGAACAAATTAAAGATGACCATATAACGGGTGCTCCACACTCCAAAGTCAAAAGTCACTCCACAACTTGCCCCCTTCTCAAATCAATAGTTTTAGAAAAACTAGAAGAACAAAAAAAAAAAAAACACGATAACAGACTATTTAGCTTTGACTATATAAACCAGATAAACAGTCAATTATAAAAATTTTGTATCGAATAATCTCAACTATAATGAAATTTCATAGTATTATTCAACATTTACACTCCTAAATATTTATTAAACGATTTATTTAATTTACCACCACAAAGGATACTATAATGAATATAAAAGAGAAAGGAATATTTTAAACTTGTGATTTAGGTTTATAGACTACACGAACTTTCTTTAAACTTCATTTATAAGTAAAAAAATTTCTTTTTGAGCTTTCTATCCATATATTAATATTTCTTTTTGAATAAGTGTTTGATAAAATGACTTTCTCGCCCTCAGGTTATTTGACACCTAACTCACTTGTTGAGTGGGCCTTACTTAAAGTAACTATCTTATCCTTAGTTTACATCATTTCTCATTTATTCAGTAATTGTTAATGGTTTTAGTCCAAAATTCATACTTCAACTTATAATGAGTTGGAAAGAGTATATAACGTTGATCTACTATCCATTAATTCTAACTACATGTTATTTTTTAAAATTACACATTGTTTTTCTTTAGGCAAAATGGATTAGGTGATCCTACAACAGAATTAGGTGAGTTTTTAAAGATTTAAAATGAACTTTTAGCCAAAAATTCTATATAAGGTATAAAAAGCTCACCATCATTATTTGGTGGACATTCTTCCTTTTTGTAAAACTTTTTAGTTAAACAAACATGTTGATCTTTCATTGCACTCAACAAAAATGTGACCTTTCGTGATGCTTTTATCCCTTTCCTATCTATGGACATCAATTAGCATATTGAAGATTGTAATATACCGATAAAAAGCTAACAACCTAATGTTTACTATCAAATATTAATTACCAAAATATAATGTAGCATAGGATATGGTTTTTAGAAGTTGGCACATTCCTTTTTCCTATTATTTTCTAGCATCATTTTTTCTCTACTTGGCTTCTTTCATCGAAAACCACCCCTAAAACCTTTAGTAGAAATTCTAAGTCTCCGATCTTCTAAATGTTTGTCACATCATTAACTCTCATTACTGCTCCACAACCAATGAAATGACAAAATTTCCCTTGACATCCAATAAAAACATAAAAACTCGAATTTCTAACATTAAGCACAAATCTCAAATATTAGGAAATTATTACATTAAGACATCTCAAAACTCAAAAGTAGATTAAAAACCAAGTATTACACACTACTAAATGTGCATATCAAACTCCCCTATGCTTAAACAATTGCTCGTCCTGAAATAGTAATCATAACACTACAACTAAGCTCTCGGGTCTAACCATATCATTTGAAATCAAAGACAATAATAAATATCATTTTAATTAGGTAGACTTTCTCACAGACATAATCTTTGAGTGTTTGGGTCAAACCATCTTATTTTACGTAGCGGGCACGACTCATAAACAAAAGAAAAAAATTCAAAGAATTACACAGCTTGCCCCAATTAAGCACACATAAGCAAAGTGTAACTAACATGAACCTAACTTCCTCCATGCTCAACTAGCAAAAAATATCCCTCAAAACAAAACTTTCGTCTGGAACAACACCATCTGACCAAGCATTTACCTCATGGCTATATATTATCACTAACATTCCTTATAAAATTAAAGTGCAAATGGGGATTTCTAAGTCTTAAACACCAATTCAACTAAACACTACCTCCACATAGATCCAATGGATGAAAACCTACATGGATCGCCTCATATAACTTCACTTATTATGCCACCACACCAAGTGGTGTTGTAAACCGCTCATCAATAATTTTGCTTAGGCGCCCATTATTGTAGGTTTTCACATAGCCACTCTTATTTTTTCCAAGATAATCACATAATATATCCTTACCGTCCACAACCACATTTTATCTTGGTCTTGTGCCGGTCCAGAAAAGACAACAACGATGAGAATTGAGAAATATAGCTCTACAAATCATAATATCCTCTCCCCTATGATTTAACGACACATTGTTGATATGTCTATTATATACGCGCTTTTATCTCTCACCCTTATGTTATTATGTCGCATTTTGTTGATTCATTTATATACTTTCCCACTTGATTTTTATGTTTGGTTAGAGTTTTTGTTTATATGTCATTTGTAGGAACATCAACTATTTTAGGTGGAATCGAGTCAAAACGCCAACGAAGCGTTTAGAGCGTAACCGGAGTTATCTGTACCGATGGGCGATAGCATATTGTCATTAGATAGCATTTTCCAAGAGCTTCGTCACGATATTATTGTGCTTGATTTTGAGATCATTACAAAAATTTATGCCACTTTAAAATTGGTGAAGCTGCTCATAATCTACCGGGTTTATCCATACCCGATCAGATCTCGCTCCAAATTCAACTTTTCGGATATTTTCTCTCGCACCCGATCGGATGAGTCTGTACCCGTTTTCCATATTTTCGTGTCCTTTAGGGCACGATTCCTAGGGGGTTATATATACCCTTTGTACTCCCTCTTTTAAAACTACCTAGTTATTGTTCATAATTTTAGTTCTCTATATACTCTCTAACTCTAGTTCTTAAATTTAATTTTTTTTGTTTCAAATTCTTACACTTAACTGTTGTTCAATTCTTTTCCATTAATAAGGTATATTTAGACAGTTCTCTTGTTCTTACTTTAGTTTATTACTTTTTCATAATGATTAGTCATATATTGAATTCCATTGATTGTGTTATTATTTCTTAAATTATGAGTGATTAGATTCCTTATAGGGCTAGGAGGTGAAACCATGCATGATAAATGATTTGATGGTTGAATGGATATAGGGTTTAAATTGGCCTGTTTAATTCAATTATTCTGTATTGATAGAATTGCATGTTGATTTGTGAAATCAACTTCACATGCAAAAGCTGGTTGTTTTTGTTATTCTATCATTGGAATTGTAACCAAATTCAAGTTCACAACAAAAGCCTAATCGTAATAGTTACTTTCATCATCAGACCCTCTAGGATAAATGAAGCATAAGAGTTTTGCAGCTTTCATGTACTGAACAAAAGCATCCCCAAATTGGCGTTGCTTATACAGTTGGTTCCCATCCCTTCTCAATAACTTTATCTTCTCTATAACCCTTATGGGCTCAGTAAATTGCATAACAAAACAAAATGGGTCTTTATCCTTATTGCAAAATTTTCCTCACTCAAGTCAAAAGTCATATGCTTGGATCAAACAAATTGGATAAATTGTCTCTCCATAATTCAGTTATGCCACAAGATACAGATGTCCTCAAATATTTAACCCTCACATACACAACACACAAAGGAAAAAAACACTACTGCATATATGAAAACACTTGCAAACTTCTTAGATGAGAGCGAGCATTCTCATATAGTAGCAAACTCCATCGATCACACCAGTTACACACTCGACCTACAAAAATCTCCCTACACTTACAAATATTCAGAGAGATTGACGAGATGAGCTTCCTGGTAACGCTAGAAGCAAAAGCACAACTAGGTAATGTCATAAAAAGATTGCAAATTGTATGTGGCATGGGTTTGTTGCTGGTTGGAGTTCTGGTCGGAGTTCGGTAGAGGTCGGTGTCGATGGTTGCTAAATGGAACTCTCTGGCGGTCTGCAAAGTTACTTAGGATGGGTAGAGGTTTGCTGGTGGTCAGAGATGGATGATAAAGGGTAAAGTAAGAGAGTTACGCAAACAGCTAAAACGACTTATAAAAAAATGAAGGGAGTAACATTTTACACAAATAAAGTATGTATTTAGAAGATGAATCATTTGATAGCAAAAATTAATGAAACACCAATTTCGAACAATCGATTTTTATTGGTCCACCTGCCTTTGAAAATCAAACCATTTCAACTTTGACCATAATTGTTTACCATTCGACATTACTAACAATTAGAAGAAGATAATCTTGTGACTATACAATCTAAACGAATCTTTCCCATGTTGTAACATAATACTCCCTCCATTTTTACCAACACTTTTTAAAATATGTGAGGCGTAATTTGAAAAGTGTAAACAATTGATAGAAATGTAGGGAGTACATATTTGGAGAATCTTTGTTTTTTTTTAAGTAATATATTTGGAGAATCTAATAATCTATGTTGGCCTCCAAAACCAAACATGACCTATTTACTCCGTATTTTAAAGCGGAGATGGTGAAAGATAGGACTAGAGCTGGCCACGGGCCGGGCC
>CAAKMY010037043.1:6760-26967 GCA_901111285.1 Corrigiola litoralis
ATATTCATGTGGGGGCACGAAGAGAATCATGCCCCCGGGGGTATGGTATAATTTGCCCTCTTATGTGAGATTGCCAATATGGAATTTTTTAGAATAAAAAGGTGACCTTTTTTATACTCCTTGTATATATATATAAGTGTAAAAAACTGTCCTTCTAAGTCAAATAAATGAGTTATCTTGTAACGTGAATGAATACAACTGTACAAGTGGGAGTTTAAACAATATAGTTGACCTTCATTTAATGTTGCGTTAACAAATTATAAGAAATCTCACAATAGTTTACTTATACTAGTTTTAAAACGGTGAGCTCCACACACATTGGTAAAACAATTGGTTTTGACAATGAAAATCAATATCGTTATATGTGGAGGTATTAGTTGACAATTATTTGGTTGGTATGAAGTTCAAAGAAGTTCGTTATGATTTGATACTGAGCACAAAAGTAACATGTTCACGAAAAAAAATTACTTTTAGTGAAGCAAACATGGCTGATTTGGGTCCAGGATCATCCGAAAAAAGTAAAGAGACAATAGTATAGGGAATTCAGGGTTCGTCCAAAGCAATAATGGACTGATAAATCAACCATTTTGTACAAATATTTTTCTTTCCTTCTATTTGGTGTATTCAAGGGTCAAATCTTACAAGGTGAATAGAACATGTTCAATTCAGAACCATTTTGTACAATTATTTTCTATCCTTTTCTTTGGGAAGGGGGGTGTTGAAGGGTCAAATCTTACAAGGTGAACAGAACATGTTCAGTTCACGTACACTCAACTCTATCAATGCTATACTACAAACACATGCCGCCTTTGAACAGAAGACGACCTACGCTATATCAAACTATAAAAAGAACAGAAGATACAACATGTGAGAAATGACTAGTGTGGTGAGTAGGCCTTAGATTGCAGTTCCATCATCTTTAAGGAAGTTTTCGATTTGTTGAAGCACCTGCCAGTAGGAAGATCTGTTAGTTTGAATGGTTGGCAGCTCACAACTCAACATAAACCAACAAACAACTCATTGACAAGAAGGCATTTCGAAAAGTCTGTTTCCCTTTTTTTTCTTTCGGAGGAGGGTTCTTACATTCCTTTTTCATGTACTTGAGATCAAGCCACTGTAGGAGGGGTCTTACCTCAATTGCAATAACAACTGGACTAAGATTATCTACTTCCACATATCCTAGTTTTGCTGTAATCTCTGCAAAGGGATATCGTGGAAAATTAGACAAAACTATGATGGTCACTGGATGATTCAGAGACGGAACGAGCGGAATTGAGTCATTTATGATTAACATGAATGTATGAAAAGAGGCATACGTTCCAAAGAAACTCGGGTACTAGCATTGGCATATGCTTCATGCCTCTCTTGCAGTAGAGTTGACAATTTTGTGAGAGCCTGCAAGGTGGTCAAAGACTATTCAGATCTAACAACAGGAACAGGGTTGCTCTACATGCGTGAATGATACATTTGACATCAAACATAAAAGCAAAAAGCAAACCGTTGAGTATGCATCCCCTGATTCGCCATGCAACAGAGGACGAGTACCAGTCCCAACAGCGGAAATTCTACGTGCTAAGCACTCCAATGGTACATCCAGCCAAACACTAACACCCCTTCGCATATGTTTCCTGATTATTAAAACAAAGAAGTAAAATATGATATATAGACTAGGTATCATAAAATTGAAGACAACCTATATAAAATAATGAAAAATGTAAAAGACGTACCAATTTATGGGCCGGATAACCGCTCCCCCACCTGTGGAAATAACAAGCTGATGCCTCACGGAAACCTCTTGCAACACCTGAGTCTACAGGGCACAGATAAACGGAAAACTACTAAGCATAATTAACAAGTTTTACTAAACAATATCTATCAGGGTATGATACAGCTCCAACTAGGGATTGATCTATTTCACTGGACAAGTTTAATTGTTACTTCACTGGTTCAAATAGGTATTCACACATGAATTTATAGAACCAAAAGGTCGAGTGCATAAAAGAAGAATAAGTGGACAAGATGGAAATACGATAGGCATTAGAATAAAACATATACAGCAGCCCACATTAACTGAAAGGGTGCAGGAAAAGCAATAGGTTGGTTTAATGACACTAAATGCTGAAGTCTATGCTTAATAAGTCAAAAGATGAACTGCAAGCAGGCTGCAATTCTCTTACTCGTACCAGTTTGGTAATTTGATCGTGGTTGGGACATCAGATCAAAACAGCCTCATATTGCCCACCATTAAACCGCATGCATCTTTATAGGATCTACCATCAATCTAATCCTCGTTTTAGTTGCAACTGGATTCTCTGGAGAGAACAAACTCTGTTTTCTCACTTCTTTTCTTTTTGGACTGTGTGGGAGGGGGTGCACAAATACCCAATATATGCTTTCCTGAGGCGGCCTTTTCGCCTGATACACACTCTATGCTACTCAGAAATGAAGTAAGAAATTCGCGATGGGATTGAATGTGCTTTAAAATCTTGGTTTCGGATTAGTAGGCCAATTAAGGATCAACAATAGAACTGATTTTAGGAGTTCAGCATAGCCACTTGAGAAGGAATATATTAATCTGAAATATATAAATGCATATGAGGAAACCACAGATGAACCAACTTAAACTCACCTCTTTGTCTCTAAAGAAACCTTCTCCATGTTGCTTGAAGATTTCTGCAACAGACATTCCCCCAGCTGCCTGCTCCACCAAAAAGTCACTGAAGCATGCAATAATATAATGAAACAAAAGATTATGCCGCAGCAAAGGTTCCACATCATCACAACAATGTAGTAACAAAATTATAGGTTTGCTTCAACTTAAGTCCAACTAATTAAGCTCCTACTGAACAAAAGATAAGAGGCAGGTGATGCTGTCGAATTTACTTTCAAACTACTGTATAACATCCAACAATCATTTATAAACTATCAAGATACAAACCTATCATAAAATGAATAACCAATCACTTCTGACAAAATTCTGCCAATAGTAGTTTTCCCAGAGCCCATCATACCTGCAGGTAATCATAGTGAATATTAAATAAAGAATTCAAATTGGTAGCTTTTGACGGGATTGATCAGGAACTAACCAACAAGGTAAATGCAGCGTCCACTTAGATATGGCTCAATCTCTGCTGCTTTACTCTGCAATTTTAAAGTAATATTTAAAAGATGAGGCAAGCAGCTGAACCCATCTACCAAACCTTATAGCCTTGACAAAAAAGTGCATCTTGTCAACATCTTTCATGATATTACCTTCAAAACCAAGGACTCGTCTAGGGAAGCAGGAAAGACACGAGACTGCAGCACAGAATCTGTAAAACAAAAACTTATAAACAACCTAACAAGAACGCATGCAATCAGGCTAAGATGATTATAAACGACAAGACCAGTATGAAAGCAGTTTCAACTTTCAAATCCAGTTATATAAAAATAATATATATAAAATAAGAAAATATTTGGTTAATATAAAATGTCATTACAAATAACTTCCACTTTTTTACTTTTCACAAATATATCGAGGAAACCCATCAATATTCATGCAGCCACTAGATTAATTGGTTGTCATTGTATAACGAAGATTCCTAGTTGCATTCAGAGCTCTTCAATAAAAGTACTCTTTAGTGTATCCATGTTAATAGAAAAGGAAACCTTCTTAAGAGCTATTTACAAAAGAATTTATGCAAAGGATGTAAAGAACTCAAATAAATCACGAAAGAGAACTTAAGATAAAACTAAGGAAGCATATACAACTGGTCAAGGAAATAAAATCAGCTAAACAAGTTTTCAATCCACCAAAAATGGGTAAGATGCACCCTAAATATCTTTCAAATGGCTTATGAAATCACAAATTTGCAAACAATAGCTCATATTATGTGCTTTGTCCATGGTGCACACCCATATTCACTTTACACACATTTTCAAAAATGATCAAAAATAACCCTTGGAAAAACGTTCTTAGTGGACTATAACCCATGCCAAAATCTCATTTCGGGGCCCTAACGAAATATAACAAGAATTGATAAGATACGTCCTTTAGCTTTACAATGGCCATTTGGACCTCAAAAGTGGCAAACATTAGCCCGGTTTCGGCCATGGTGCATACACCCATATTACTTGTGACACAAAATGTGTACTAAACCTACCAACATGAAAGAATAAAGTTCACATAAATTTCAATCATACTCTTAAAGACACAATGAGGTCATTGGAATGTAATTAAAGCACATTGCAATGTTACTCCTTGGTTTTGATAGTTTTACGGTGTGTTTAGCGCTCAAATAAACATGTGCAATTGTGCATAATAGATAAAACCGATAGTTAGCGCAATGTCATGGCTACTTTTTGCTGTTTTTCTTGTTCTACTAACAACTATGTTTGTTTTGGATGGCTCTTGTAAATTTTCGTCCAATTCTATTTCAGGGCCCGAACGAGTTTTTTGCGTGGGTTATAGTCCACAAAAACCCCGCTTTTTGGGTCAGTTTTGATTTTCCGGGAAATGTTCCGAAATTGACCAAGAATGCTCCTAGGGTCTATTGGAGTGTAATTAAAACATATGACAAATTGACAATGTCACTCTTTGGTCTTGATAGTTTTACGGTGTGTTTAGCGCTCACATGTTCATAATAGACAAAACCAATTATTTGGGCTATGTCAAGGCTACTTTTTGCCCTTTATCTTGTTCCATTAACAAATATATTTCTCTACGATGGCTGCTGCAAATTTTCGTCCAATTCTATTCAGGGCCCCAAAACGAGGTTTTTGCATGGGTTATAATCCACAAACACCCGCGTTTTGGGTCGATTTTTGATTTTCCAATAAATGTTCCGAAAGCGACCAAGCATTCTCCTAGGGTCTACTGGAGTATAATTGAAGCATATGACAATGCCACACCTTGGTCTTGATAGTTTATCAGTGTATTAAGTTCTTATGCATTATGGACAAATCTGATGGATTGGGCTATACCAAAGCTACATTTTGCCCTTTTTCTTGTTCCATTAACAACTATATGTGTCTAGGAAGGCACCTGCCAATTTTCGTCCAATTTCATTTTGGGGCCCGAAACGAGGTTTTTGCGTGGGTTATAGTCCACAAAAACCGGCTTTTTAGGTTGATATTTGATTTTTCCGTGAAATGTTTAGAAAGCGACCAAGGATGCTCCTATGGTCTATTGGAATGTAATTGAAGCATATGACAATGTTACTCCTTGGTCTTCATAGTTTTACCGTGTGTTTAGCGCTCACATGTTCATAATAGACAAAACCGATTGTTTAGGCTATGCCTATGCTACTTTTTGACGATATTATTGTTCCATTAACAATTATATATGTCTAGGATGGCTACTGCCAATTTCCGTCTAATTCCATTTCGGGGCCCGAAACGAGGTTTTTTTGTGGGTTATAGTCTACAAAAACCGGCTTTTTGGGTCAATATTTGATTTTTCGGGAAATAGTCCGAAAGTGACCAAGGATGCTCCTAGGGTCTATTGGAGAGTAATTGAAGCATATGACAATGTTACTCCTTGGTCTTCATAGTTTTACCGTGTGTTTAGCGCTCACATGTTCATAATAGACAAAACCGATTGTTTAGGCTATGCCTATGCTACTTTTTGACGATATTATTTTACCATTAACAATTATATATGTCTAGGATGGCTACTGCTAATTTCCGTCTAATTCCATTTCGGGGCCCGAAACGAGGTTTTTTCGTGGGTTATAGTCCACAAAAACCGGCTTTTTGGGTCGATATTTGATTTTTCGGGAAATATTCCGAAAGTGACCAAGGATGCTCCTAGGGTCTATTGGAGAGTAATTGAAGCATATGACAATGTCACTCCTTGATATTCATAGTTTACCGTGTGTTTAGCGCTTACATGTTCATAATAGACAAAATCGATTGTTTGGGATATACCAAGGATACTTTTTGCCGATTTTATTGTTCCATTAACAATTATATGTGTCGATGATAGCTACTGCCAATTTTCGTCCAATTCCATTTCGGAGCCCGAAACGAGGTTTTTGCGTGGGTTATAGTTCATAAAAACCGGCTTTTTGAGTCGATATTTGATTTTCCGGGAAAAGTTATGCAAGCGACCAAGGATGCTCCTAGGTTCTATTGGAGTGTCATTGAAGCATATGACAATGTCACTCCTTGGTCTTGAGAGTTTTACCGTGTGTTTAGCGCTCACATGTTCATAATAGACAAAACCGAATTTTTGGGCTATGCAAAGGCTACTTTTTGCCGATTTTCTTGTTCCATTAACAATTATATGTGTCTAGGATGGTTCCTGCCAATTTTCGTCCAATTCTATTTCGTGGCCCGAAACGAGGTTTTTGCGTGGATTATAGTCCACAAAAATTAGCTTTTTTGATCGATATTTGATTTTTCGGGAAATGTTCCGAAAGTGACCAAGGATGCTCCTAAGGTCTATTGGAGAGTAATTGAAGCATATGACAATGTCATTCTTTGTCTTGATAGTTTTATGGTGTGTTTAGCGCTTGATATGAGCATCTTCAAAATAGACAAAATCGATTGTTTTGGATATGCCAAGGCTACTTTTTGCCGATTTTATTGTTCCATTAATGGTTCCTGCCAATTTTTGTCCAATTCCATTTTGGGGCCCGAAACGAGGTTTTTGCGTGGGTGTAGTCCACAAAAACCGGCTTAAAAAACCGGCTTTTTGCATCCTAAGGAATTATAAATGCATATGGAAGTATGAAACCACAGATGTGGCAAACAATACACCATGATACATCGGTTTTGTTCATGGTGCACATGGTGAGATTATTCTTGAACATGTAATAAACCTACTAATCAAAGAAATAAAGTCTGTACAAGCCCCAATCATACTTTTAGGGACATGAGGGTTTTGTTTGGTCACTTTTACCACATTGTAGGCAAAATCAAATTTTGACATCCAAAACCGTTTTAGTTGACTATAACACACACCCAATTCTTATTTTGGTACCAAGTTCGGAATTTGACAAAAACCGGTAGGATACAATGTAAAGATTTACAATCACCTATAGGATCACAAATGTCACATACAATAGCCATCTCATGTATTTTTCTCTATGGTGCA
The DNA here is from genome assembly GCA_901111285.1 of Corrigiola litoralis. Classification (NCBI taxonomy): domain Eukaryota; kingdom Viridiplantae; phylum Streptophyta; class Magnoliopsida; order Caryophyllales; family Caryophyllaceae; genus Corrigiola; species Corrigiola litoralis. The sequence continues at coordinate 13,839 of CAAKMY010037043.1, forward strand.
CATGTCCATATTATTCGCGAAACATAAAGTAGACCTACTAATATGAAGAAAAAAAATCACATAAACTCCTATAATACTCCTAGGGACACTAGGTGTGTGTTGTGTCAATTTTTACACATTTTTGGAATAATATAAAAGTTCCTGAAAAGCCCTTTTTAGTGGACTACAACCCATACCAAAACCTCATTTCGGGGCCCACCTCATAATTTAACCTAAATTGATAGGGTACATTTTAAGTTCTATGAAGACCTATGGAAACAAAAATGTGGCAAACAATAACATGCATGGGTTTTGTCCATGGTGCACATGCCTATATTATTCGTGAAACATGTAGTAAACTTACAATTATGAAGAATAAGGCTCACATAAGCTCAATCATACTTCTAGTGACGCTAGGGGTGTGCTTGGTCACTTTGACACATTTTTGGGAAATCAGAAATTGACCTTCAGATTGCCATTTTAGTGGACTATATATAACCTATGCAAAAACCTCAATTTGGGCGCCTACTTCGAATTTGAGAAAAATGGTATAATACATCCTAAAGCTTTATAATGGCCTATGAAACCACACAATACCCCACAAATGTGGCCCATTCAGATACTAGGAAACTTGCTATGCTAACACCAAAACAAATATAAATAACAAACCTTCTAACTGACTCTAATTATCTTTCCAACTACTGTAGCACAAACACATTTGAACACTTTAATGACTTTCTCCTAATGGAACTCAGAACCCATAACCAAAGAGCTTGTACTCCTTCCACAAAACATTTTGTGGGGAGCCTGTTCTGTGTACTTTTCTCTTCTAATTGACTCTAATTATCTTTCTCTTCTTAACTCCATTATAGGACTTTGTCAACAATTTCACCCCCCCCCCCACCTTAGTGAAAAAGTCTTACTTTTTGCAAAGTTTGTGTCGAAAATTTCTTTCCACGTTTTACATTTAAAAAAGCTTCGTATAATTAAGAGCATGCATGAGAATCAAACTAAGTGCATGACTATTCTGCGATCATCTAATATCCATTGTCCTAAATTCCGCCTCCATCTCATATCTTGTGACTTACACACTAACTCTGCTCATCTGATGTACCACTCCCCAATTTCTCTTCCCAACTTGTCCGGCATTAATAATTGCCAGTCTCCCTTCAACATTCCAACTCAGTGATAAGGAATAAAGTTCCTCGTAATCCTAGACCACAAATGTCATATAGCCTGAAATCTGAATGTCAACTCTTCAAAAAATGACCAATACATTACCTTCTACGCATTCACAGCTCAACAGGGTTCAATAAATTCGATCGGCAAATGGCTACTTGAGGCTCTTAAAAAAGAATGGCATAGAGCAGACAAGAACTCAAAAAGATATGAAGACTTTCAATAGGCGATTATAGTGTGCAAAAATTAACTTCCTTTTTCTTTAATATACTTGTGTTCTCTAGACCTCCCTCCTGACAAAGGAGTAATTTATCATCACAGACTATTTTCTGCCAGGAACGCGAGCCAAATGAAGGAGACAAGTATGCCAGTAGTTCAAAACATTCAATTATCACTTTTTTGCTAGGCTCATATGGACAGGACAGTAACTAAGGAATGAAAGGACAGTCCTGTTTTTCAAAATTGAGGTTCATTACTAGAATGCTACAGTCTAGGGGCATGATAACAAGCCAAAAATAGTATCAACTGAATACAAAACTTCCATCCAATTAGGCGTAGAGTATGCAGTCTTAGCCCTAGAGATTACTTCAGTATGGTATCCAGATTAGGGACTAACATATGATAGAGTGTAGGGTATAGTAACTGGTGAGATCACATACAACCCAATAACATAGGCACTGAACCAATCTTCCTAAATCTGGAAATGTGTAAGGGATTGCAACCGGCAATTGTATGAACTTGCCTACTTGTTTGCCACTAGTCAGAAACATAAGAGACAGACCATACAGGATAACAGATGATATATATTCAAGCCAAGCAATCTTCAACACGCAGACCATCTACCAAACGATTGGTGATTCGTATAAACTTACCAGGAGAATTTTTCAAGGAAGCTGAAACCTTTCGAGCTAGGGGCAGATGAGCTGAAGTTCTCCTATTTGATTGTACAGTCAAAGACATTTGTACACTTTGGTTTTCACTCATCCTCTTAGATATTCGGATGAGCCCACCAGACTTTTTCGTGGTCCTTTGCGCATCCACCCATGTGCAAGGTTGAATGCTTTGCAGAAGTTTAGCCTCCATAGCTCTTGTATCTCAGTCAAGCCACCCGACACAAATGAGCACCCTCAAACAACCTGATTTCCAGTTACCAAGATTGACAGCAATGCACCTCAATCAAACTCCAAATAAAAATCAATAAGTAAAGAGCTCAAATGAATTATACACATCAACCCTCTGATGGGCTATATCACAAAAAGATAATGTATCAAACAACTATCAGCTCCCGTTTATTGATTAGAGATCCAAATAGGACCACAATACCGAAAAAGGGTGTCCACCAATTGGAATTTCCAATATGAATATTCCAAAGGACATGATCAAGTTTCAACCACTATGTTCAATTTAACTATCCATCAATTGTACAATACAAAACTTTATTGCAATCCCATAATAAGTACTTCCAAATAACAGCAAAATTTTTAAATGAAGAAACTCAAATATTTCAATCTAACAGCAGTATAAAAACAAGAAATGAGGACATGGGTAGTAACAAACAAAATAAAAAGTCCAAACGTTGATGCAAAAGGTTTCACCCTTGATACAGAACAAGGTAAACATTAACTCAAAATGAGATACACATATACTCCAATCAAATAACTCTACTGAAAAGGGCAAATAGGCAGTAACAAAAACAACAGAAAGACAAGATTTTGATGCAAAAGATTCCACCTTTAAATTAAATTACAGCTCAGAACAAATAATGGACTCCAAAAATGCAGAAACTCATCTATATCAGAAATGAGCAAATGGGTATTAACAAAACATGAGAAAGACCAGATATAGATGCAAAAGATTTGACCTTTAACCAGACAAATAAACCAAACAGTAAATTTATGAGAAATGAAATGGGAAAATAAGTTTTGACCTGACAAAATGAAATGATGAGAAGGAAGGGTGGAAGTTGGTGGGTAAAAAGAGAGGGAAAGTGGAAAAGGGTAGGTAAGTTAGGTAGTTGGTGATCAAGTGAAACAGGATCGTATTTGTGTGTCTTTTTCAGTTTATGAGTTTCTGGCTTTCTTGTCTGTCTGCGCAGTCTTTTTTTAGTGTTGACTTCCAACTAAATATATCCCCTCGAGAAATGATTTGTCAATAAGAGCTATTGGAAGGATCCTCTAATAACACACTAGATGACAAAAATTTGACTACAGGAAATACGTATAATATACCAAGCAAATACGTACAATATACCAAGCAAATACGTATAACTCCGGACACTTATATGATCTAAAGAATTCACCGGTATAAGCTTTTGTTCGCCGGAAAAAATGGCGTCGTCGTCGTTGGTTGCTGGCTGAGCAGGGGCGAAGGTAGGGGGCCCACAGGGGTAGTGGCCCCTGCCAACTCTGGAAGATTTTTGATGAATTACGTATTTTGGCTTTTTAACGAAATAGTTTGGGGAATGATAAGAGCGGTGCCCAACTTTTGATGAATTATACTCCGCAGCTACAAGCATCGCCGCCTGGTAGTGGTGTAGCTTGTATAAATGTACTAGTTACTTTGCTGTTAAAGATGGGTCTACCATTATCTTAACCCCTACTTGTGATATGTTATATAATAATATTTTATCTTTACAAACACTGATAATAAATTTTCTCGATACTTCCTCAGTCATTATGATTTGATTATGTGTGATTAATATTTTAGTTTTAAATAAAAAATTCTTTATTTTCTGAAAATATGACAAAATTTTATGTAAATACTAATAAGATACGTGTTGTTCTTAATAATTTTTAGCATGATCGATCATTTACATTATTTTGACGAAAAAAAGAAGTTATTTGCACTTTTCATAAGATTTTAGATGTAGTCTACAATGGTATAATAGTCATTTGCGATAGAAAAAAAACTTAGTTATTTTATTTTGGCCCCCCTCTATACAAAATCCTGGTTCCGCCCCCGTGGCTGAGGGAGGAAAGAGGATGAAGGTGGGAGAAAGGAAGAAGATGAGAGAAGAAGAAGATGAGAGTGATGGAGTATGTCGTGTATCTGTTTGGTAGAAATACAAAGTCTTTTTTTTTTTTGTCTTTTGTGCGATTGGCCAATAGCTCCTATTGGCCAATCATCTCTCCCATGAGGCCAAGCACACCCTAAGTACAACAACAACTGCTTCCCAACTCAACCCATGAAAACCAAGCCCACACAACCCAAAAACCCAACTCTTACAACCCAAATTTTTCACCCTTCCAACTTTCTACCATCACTCTACTAACATACCCCCCTCATCGCCGCCGTACCAACCACCACTCTCCGGCAGAAATGCCCCCAAAGAAATGATACCCACCTCCAAAAACCGCCCAAAGATCCAACCTTTATCCCACAATCTTCATCACAGATGATATTTCCAATTTTCACCCATCATAAGGTTCGAACCTTGTACCATTTTGTCCAAAGATCTAATCTTTCCCACTTTTGTGAGGTAAACCACCATTGGTTTGTCAAGATTATTTGTACCATCATTTGCTTTCATTCAAATTCATTGGATTTGTATAAAGATTATGTCTTTAAAGGTTTGACACCATTGATTGCATTTGAAGTTGTTAGAAAGTTGGATAATTGTCATAAAAATCCCATCTTGGCATTGAAGTTTTTTGAGTTGAGTAGAGTTGATTATAAGTTGGTTAATAAAGTTGACACGTTTGATTATATGTTGAGGTCACTTTGTCAAATGGGTCTTCATGATAAGGCCAATTTGGTTCTTGATTGGATGGTTGTTGATGGGTTTGTGTCGGATTTCGCGGTTTCGAGCCGTCTTGTGGGGTTGTTTTTGGAGGTGGGGAGGTTTGATATTGCCAAAAATTTGATTGGTAGAGTGGAATGTAGGGAAGTGTGGATGAATTCAGTTTTGTATAATAAAATTTTGAATGCATTGGTTAGGAGGGGTAGAGTAGATGAGGGTGTTAGGTTGTTTAATGAGGAGATGGTACCGAAATCGTGCGTAGATGTTTGTAGTTTTAATATATTGATTAGAGGAATTTGTAGGGGTGGGAATGTTGATAAGGCGGTTCGAGTTTTCGGGGATATGAGCAGGTTTGGTTTGTTGCCGGATGTCGTTACTTATAATACAATGATAGATGGATTGTGTAGGGTTAATAAGGTAGATGATGCTAGGGAGTTGTTTAGGGAGGCTAGGTTGAGAGGTGATGTTTCGCCGAATGTTGTGACTTACACTTCCATGATATCTGGTTACTGCAAGTTGGGGAGGATGGATGAGGCTTCTTCGCTTTTCCGGGAAATGATGAGTGCTGGAATTGGACCTAGTGTTTTTACTTTCAATGTTCTTATTGATGGTTTCGGAAAGGCTGGTGACATGGCTTCTGCGGCAGCTGTGTATGAGAAGATGCTTGCTCTAGGTTGTCGCCCTGATGTTGTTACCTTTACTTCACGTATCGATGGTTACTGTCGAATTGGACAAGTGGATGAGGCTTTGAAGGTTTGGCAGGAAATGTCTAGCAGAAATGTGTCTCCAAACGAGTTTACATTTTCAATTCTTATTATTGCTTTATGCAAGGAGAATAGACTTCATGAGGCTTGTGACTTCTTGCGGAAATTGAACTTGAGGAATTTTATCCCTCAACCTTTTATGTACAATCCTATCATTGATGGACTCTGCAAAGCTGGAAAAGTTGACGAAGCAAATACATTAGTTTCTGAAATGGAAGGAAGGAGATGCAAACCTGATAAGTATACATTTACGATTCTTATAATTGGGCATTGTATGAAGGGTAGAATGTTGGAGGCAATACAAATTTTTAATAAGATGCAATCAGTTAAATGTACTGCAGATGACATCACTGTAAAGTCGTTACTGTCGTGCTTGGTTAAGGCTGGAATGCCTAATGAAGCCTCACAGATTAAGAAACAAATAGCGCTACAAAAGGTGCAAACTGGGTTACCATCTTCTGGTAGAAGTATTCCAACCAGCATAAACATGGGTATTCGGGTGGCTGCTTAGCTGAAAGATATACAAGAGGGCGTCATGGATGGGCAGTTTGACGAGGTCCTATACTTCTGGCATATTTTATAAGCCAAAGCACTTTTTTCATGAGCTGCTTTGACGATTCTAATCACGTTCACTATTGCGCAGCTCAAGTTGTTCAGTTAATAGTTGATCAGTGCGTAGTGTAGGACGCCTGTTGTTGCCAGTGGATCTTTAGCTGCTTTTGAGAAATCTTGCAAGGTCCCATGGGTTACCTCTTCACTTAAAGCTTTGTATGCTCGTGAATGATGAGGTTAGCACATACTTCGATCACTCTACTGTTTATTCTTGTATCTATTTCTTTTGCGTCTTGTATTCGTGAAATGTGGTCTTTGGGGCATATAATTGGTATCTTCTTGAACAACAGAGCAAAGCGCCAAAGCATTCTGAGGCAACACAGCTATGGGCTCAAGTTTGAGAGTGGTCTTCATGCCATCCAATTGTTCCCTCCTACTGCTCCATTGCCTGCACACCTGCACTACAGAAATTCTAGGCACAGGTCAGTATACTTGTGTCTATATTCCTATTGTTTTAACAGTAGTACAGTGTAGACACAAAGACAGTAGCTGAAGGATGTAGTTCAACTCTCTTGCTTGAATTTTTTCAGGCTTTGATAACTTTGTTACCTGATTCTTAGACTATCTAGTTTCTGTTCATATATGGGACAACTTATGGTCTTTACAAACTTCAAAATAAGGTACTGATAAATAGAGCTGTGTAGCAGCAAACAACCAAAGAAATCAATATCTGAACTTGAACTGCTTTAGTTTATGTGTATTTACCTTGCTTGTCTTTCGGCGACAGCCTAGTAGCTAGTGTACCTAATTGGGGCTGCTTCAGCTTCCTTTTAGTTTCTTAGCTTGTCTTTCAGAAACAGCGTGTCTGACGGTTTGGCTAATTTAGGGGTTAGGCTGTGTACATTTGAACCTTAGCAAACTGTGCCAAGTGCCAACATTGTAAGTTCATCTATTTTTCTGGTTATTTTACAAGTTAGGGATAGATCTTTCTTGTAGAGCGGAACACAACACAAGGTTCTGCACCAGTGCATTTCGCTCCAACAGCTTAAGCTTAACGATGAATCAATGTGCGGGGAAGCAGCAGAGGCCTATATTAAAATAAACAATACAGATAAGTGGGAAAATTAAATTTGACAATGAATCTTACGTGGGAAACATGCTGTCACTTTTAGAGTGTCTTTGGGTAGAGAGAAATGGAGGGAAAGGGAGGGGAGGAGGAATGAGGGATCTATAATCCTTTGTTTGGATAACAATGGGGGTAGGAAAGGTTAGGGGAGGGAAGGGAAATGAGGGGATTTAAATTCCTCCTCCATGAACAAACCAATTTCCCCCAAAATTGAAGAGATTTGGAAGGAAAACACGCTTCTTTCTTGTCCAAGTACCCACCTCCTCTATGTATTCTCTCTCCTCCTCCCCTCCCTTCCCATCTCTTCCCTTCTTCTCCAAATGGTACAAATTTCTATCTCCTCCCCTCCCCTGCCCTTCTCTTCCTTCTTTTTCCCTCCCCTCCCTTTCCCTCCAATTTGTCTATCCAAGCACACTGTTAGGCTATTTAACACCCCATATACGCTGTTAATATTCAGAATTGTATAAGGGAATAAGAATACACATGCATATTTGGAGATGTTTCTCCTTCAGTTGTCCTTGTACTCCTGCACTGCACACATATACAATATACTTCAGATAGTGTGTAGAACTTCCTGCCTTGAACACTTCTCTTCTTTTAAAGACTGAGAGCTCCTGTGGAAGAAATTGAAGTGAAGGAAGAAACTAGAGGTGGTGAGCTGGCAGACATAGCTCTGCCCATGTGCCCCTAAACAGCTGTTGAGCCGTTCTGCAATGTTTATAGAAACATGTCGCTTTTCTTTGTGTGAAACAACATACATCTGAATGGTAGATAGCCATGCTGAGCCTTTTTGCCTGAAGCCTATTATTGGTGTTTCATTCTTCTCTATTAAATTGTCTTAAAAATGGCTCTCAATCTGAGGAACTTAAGACTTCCAAATAAGTTTGTAAACGTGGCAGGTAAGGCATTTTAGTAAACTTCCAAGGAGGTCTGCACCCAAACCCTTGTATTGGAACCAGGGCAAGGGGATAAGCTTTAACTATTAGCTATATTCAAGTGTTATGTTTGCATGTATATATTTCTGATTATCGGAATATTTTAGGAAGCGAAGCTGGAGACTTTACGGGGTCAATTGCAGGTAAATAGTCCATCCTATCTCAAGACTCCTCTCTTCTTTGTCTATAACCATGGCCAAAATTTATATTTATGAATGCGGGCCTTTTATATGTGGTTTTGAAGTGAAATAATTAATGACTTTTGCAATGTTGATGTTAGGAATTAGACTGCCTGATCTTTCTAGTAGTTGATCATAATTAACATGAGAAATGACTTACAGAATTACTAAAAATCATCATGTGTACAAAAAGAGAAACTTTCGTGTCTGCATGAGTGCATTACCAAAGCTGAATCTAGTCGACCGCGGTTGAGATTGATTGTTAACTTTTGCTATCTTTATTGTTAAGCCTCATTGGAGTACATATTTCAGCTTTTACCTATATGTATGCATTTGCTAAAGCTAACACATCCTCTTGGACAAGTAAGTCGGTTGATCACGTGACGCCATGAGATTTAATGAAGCGAAAAACAGAGAACCTTTCTTTTTATGGCTGATATTTATTACCTAGGCTCTATCCTAGGCAAACACACAGAAACTTTAAAGCATTTTTCCAACTAGCCCATGTAAAAAGAGAACCTCCTCTTTATTACATGTTATTTTGTTTGAAGAGGTCATCAATTGTTTTTCACTCATGCGTTTAATTTTGTAAATGCAACTAGTTTTTGACACGTGTGATGCACAAAATGTTGTTTGTTAAATAAATTGTGGAAGAAAATTAAATATTCTTACTTTGTAATGTGAGAAATGTTGTATTGATAATCTTGTAAGAAATTTTAAATTGGGCTTATCGTAAAGTATTTTTACTTATATTAGAGTGAAATTATCATACACCCGTTTGAAGTACTCATATAATTTTTAAAAAGAGAAACCTTAAAACGATAGAAAGAAAATAATGGTAGGCAGCGACGTAGGCGAAGAAGATGGTAGCAAATGCAGCTTAAAATTTGAAGTGCTTACTTTTTGAAGAAGTTAATAAGTTGTATGCTTTGAGTGTTGACACACATGTCCCGTTGTCTGATCCTCTCTTAGCCCCATCATGTGCTTAGCTATGTCATTCCTCCATCTTATAAAAATGGAAGTCTTCAGAACTAAAGTTGTGTTTTTGTGGTAGAAGATGGAAAATTATATTGTGGGCATGCTATGATTGCATGTAGTTTTGAAATAAATTATTGTAAAGTATTTTATGTGAAAAGAATCTTGTGAATAGAAATAAATAGGTTTGGACATAGCAATTAAGATGTAGTGAAACTAATATTTTAAGGCGTCACTCATTACCGATATAAATGACTTAAACTGAGTCTTTAAACTTTTTTTTAGTGTGGTGCACATGTTATGTTAACTTAGTAAGTGGTATTAATAAAGAGGAAGGTGAGTTTGCGATGAGATAGATGAACATGTGACAGTTTGCCGTGCTTACAACGCCTTTTAATGGTATTTTTATTTTTATTTTATAGATAGATGGTAAAGCTGCTAGAGGCCTTTTGTAATCATAGGGCTGAGCCACAACTTATACTGGAGGAATGTACATTCTATGCCCCTTGTCTAGATGATTTGCCCATATATAAGTTAAGGGAAATGTATATGCACTTTAAATGATTTGCATATATAAGTTAAGGAAAATTCGCAAATGTAAAAAAAAAAAATAAAAAAATAAAAAAATGCACATGCACTTTTAATTACAAACCCCCATGAGCATAGCATAATTTGCACGGGGTTGAGCAATGAGCCTACAGTCATTGGGATAGTAAAATAGTATAAATATTTGCTAATATTTTGGGAGGGACTCAGTGTCATTCATCATCCATGAGCTTTCTTATGTGCATTGTCCTGTTCTTTTTTCATTCCATTATAAAAAATTGTATTGTTATATCAAAAAAAAAAAAGAAATTGTATTGTTTCTGGTAATATTTGTTAATGTGCAAGAGGTTGCAGGTTGCTCGCAGTCGGATTAAAGAAGTAGGAATTTTGAGGCCAAAGGTCTTATCTGACAATCACGGTGTGCCAGCAGCAATAAGCAGTGTTCAGATACCTCCAAGCCAACTAGTTGGTGCTCTTCCGATTCCCGTGCATCAAAATCATCAACCACCAAGTCAACCTGCGACATCTTTTTCCTCACTGGCAACAACTGATGAAGAGAGTAAAAAGGCAGCAGCCGCTGCTGTTGTTGCTAAGCTTGCTGCGTCCACATCCTCTGCACAGATGCTTTCCTCTGTCCTCTCTTCCTTGGTTGCTGAAGAGGCTGCCTCCATGAACGATAGCTTGAGAAAGGTGGGATTTTCTTCAAGCTTGCCCATGTTCTCTCCTGAAAAACGGCAAAAGTTGGAACAACATTCATCTGGTGCAGACATCACAAACTCTGATGCTGGGAGCTCAACGTATTTTACTCCTCTTCAGCAACCGACGTCCAGCAATTTAATGTCCCAAGGTAATATACAATCTTCAGTAGGTCCAACTCCTCCACCGCCACCTCCCCCGCCTACTTTGCCGCAGCCTAGCAATCCAGCTTCTAATCAATTTTGCCAATCTGCTGGTATGATGTTGAATATGATGCCTTATGGATTCGGTGGTAACGGCCTCCCACCTCCACCACCTCTCCCATCAGTTCTTGCCATGAATCTTCCCTGCCCACCCACCCAGCAGAGCCCACAGCCACTGCAGCCGCCTCAACAGCCAGTTCAGCAGCAAAATGCTGCTGGAGGATACTACCGACCTCCTGGTGTTGGTATTTATGGATCAAACAGTCAACCTCCTACACCACCCATGCAGCGGCAGTAAGTATATGCTGAACAAAATTGGACGTAGATGGAGATATTTTCTATTTCTTCAGTCTCGACTGTACATTATTAGGTTCTTTATACTCGTTCAGTTCTAGGCTATACTACTCTGCCTTGAAACGGTACTATCAATGATGGCGGCTGTTATGTAGAACTAGAAGCAAGGGTTAATTAGTTACAAACCCCTGTAGCTTAGACATGTATTTTCAAACAACATGCTGTAGCTTTAGTTCTATTGGATTACAGAATTCAGTTCCATGTCCAATGTAATGTAAACGGCGTTGCTTCTTGCCAAGAGTATTTACATGTTTAGATATCCCGATATTCTTAGCTTTAGATCTTCACAAATAGGGCATCTAATGAAGGACATGCATATCTTGCCATGTCAACACTAGAACGTTGATTCAAATTCAAGTGTCCTTTTCAAAAAAAATAATCGTAAAGGTTATGAGTTTTCAATATTCTAATAGTGTGATCTCATGAATAAAAACCCTTCATTCATCCTTTTTTTAATTCCCTACAATCCAATTTCTCTACAATAAAAAATTCCTTTGTATTATCCCCTTTTCAATTGATGTCATTTTCTCTTTTAACTCATACTAAAAATTCTTTTCAATTGACAAAGTGGTGGCCTATAAAGTGCTTGCCAATTATTTCACTTACTATGCTACTCTATTTTCGCTTTAGTCTCCCCCCCCCCCCCACTTCATTCATTCTAATTATTTTCTTTGTAGTAATTTTGCTCTTAATTTATATATTAAGGACATAATTTTTGTATATTTTTTTTGTTTGCTTCAAAAAAAAAAAAATCTATTGAAATTAGGTAAAAATGCCTTTCGATTTTCGCAAGAGTTCTCCCATTTGTTTTTTTTTCATTTAATTTTTTTTATCATTCTTTTACTATTTTCTTAGAAGAGTGCATAAATATATTGATTGAATCTCATACATGTTTAATATGGATACGTGTTTAATATGTACGCATTCTTTTTATTTTTTTAATCGTGAATGACCATTTATATAACATCTCTTTCCTTAAGAAATTTCATTTTTGACATTCTTTTTGTTAAATTATTGATAAAACTATATATGTTTTGATTTTTACTAATTGTGTATGATTTTTTGAGAAAACATTATTTTGATATACCTTTATCAAGATACTCCGTACTTCATGAAATCACTAACTGTCCCTCCCCATTTAATTTAGTGGAAAGTAGCCCAAAAATATAATGAAACAACCAAAATTTGGGTTTTAATTTAGTATTTTGCAAGCTTTAGTGCTAATTATTAATTCGCACTCATTCCCTTATAAGATATTTATAATATTTATTTTCAGGATCAAGAAAAACTCTGTTTCTTTAACTCTTGTCATTATATACAATGTTTTAAAGCAATTTATTATTGGCCAAGACATTGGATTGTAATGAAACAGAGTTGTCCCCCATATTCACTTGTGATGATAGATGAACAAAGAGTTTATATGCATTGATACGTGTCATGTTATGACTAATGTTGTAGGCCTCTTCTCCATTAGTTGTTGCTATCTAATAAATTGCTATCAAATAAATGTAAACCATATACGAAACTAAAAATATTATTATATAGAAATATATAAGAAAGTATAAAAATAATAAAAGACCATCCAAAACATTTAATATCAAAATCATTAGCGGCAAGTGCTCCGAGTAAACACATGTTACCTATGTTAACGCAAGAACATTGACCAACTATGTAATAATTGATACTTATTCACTGAAAATAAGTCATTTAAAGAGTTGTGAGAAGGAAGTGTCTAACAGAGAAGAGATAAACTATTTAGAGCCGTATGGACCAAAATGAGTAAAAGAATAAGCTTGCAAGTGCAAAGTGAAAATACCTTGACTTTTTGTAAGATGGCAATCTACGAATATTTTATATGATACTCCCTCTAGTCGGACTAGATTAAACTTCATAGAGAGTGTT
>CAAKMY010037044.1:0-12876 GCA_901111285.1 Corrigiola litoralis
TCCTTCCTCCACCATCATCACCACTTATACCCACTTATTCTCCCTTTAATTTTTACTATTATCCCCATAATCTATTACCCCCAATCCAATCGAGTCCTTAGTCCAATTTTCTCGACTCTGTATTCACGGAGACCCCCCTTTTTATCACTATAATCTAATATTTAAACCCAATAACAGTGATGTGGCTCAATGAAAGCCTCTCATTTCTCCTCCTTTCTTTTCTTTCCATAACACCTTTTTATTAAACAAATCAACCCTCATTCCCTTCTCTCCTCTCACCCAACCTCCCTCCTCTCAACTGAGTCAACCCACCTCTCCCCCATGAGTCAAACGAGACAACCAACCCCTCACCTCCACCTATGCTGCCATCCTCGCAGAGTCGCAGCAGCTCTCCTCGCAACCACCCACCCCAACGAATCTCGCAGCACCCCCCCTCCCCCACCCCCACCAAATCAAACCGACGACCTACCACCCACCCCCCACAAACCCGACGACTCTGATATAGTTGGGATTAGTTAAACTGTTTTATGCATCGAAATAAGTGGTTGCAGCTTGTGAATAGTTAGTTACAGTGTTGTTTAGTTGCGTTGGCAGGTTGTTAGGCGGTTAGTACAAATTATCAGATTGTAATTCATTTCAGATCATCAATACATATTACAATCTTCTTCCTTTATCTCTCTCTTCCTTATATTCTCTCGTACTTACTCTTCTTCGTCATCTCTGTTCTTCTTCTTAATAATTCATAAACATCTTACAGATAACTTTGGTAATTACTCACCTAAGTCATCTGTATCAGACCCCCCTACCAAACCCAACGTGCCTCCTCCCCACCCACCTTAACCAAATCCCATAGCACCCCCCCCCCTCCACCTACCTCACCAAATCCAACGAGACTCCCCTCCCACCAACATTAATTCCGGCGAGCATTCCCCCACCCCCACAAAATTCGACGAACCCCATTGATAACATGGCAGCGCAAGGGTTAACCCCGTTTGGACGGGCCCTTAACGGGTTAACCTCATCCTCAACTAACAATCATAGATGTTAGGATTGTCGTTGGTTCCGGATTGGCAGCAAAGCCGTCGACGTAAAGCCTGCGTTAGGATTTAGGGTTCGAATCTCGGCACCACGTAGAGATCGCCAGAGAGGAGGTGGGTCGCCAGAGTTGTGGGCAGTGATTGGGATTAGGGGAGAGGGGGCAGTGGAATGGTGGGTTGGAAAAGAAAGTGTGGATGAATTGAGTGGGTTTGGAGTTAAGGACTTTTGTACCCTCCCTTTTTTTGTAAACTGACCAACTTACCCCTTGCGATCTAGTCTTTTACTCAATCACGGTGATCGAAAATTCAGCCCTCGCTGCACGTTAGCTATTCCAAGTGTCAATATCAACTAAAGTACTTTATACTATAATTACATCATGTCATGCAATATTTTCATTTGAAAACATTTTTTAAAGATACTCTATAGTTAATTTTAAAAAAATTGTATACAATATGTAAGTTGTGTCTTAAAATAGTCGGCTCTTGAGCTTAAGCTCCACCATAAGTATGATGAAGTGAAGATTATTGAAAAAATTGTTTTTTGGTACCCTAACTATCGTCAAATAGTAATTTATGTCTTCGACATTTGACTAATAACAATTTAAATACACGGCCTATGTAGTAGTGACACTTATGGTGTCCAAAAAAAAAATTTCGTCTGTTTTGGCGGTTAAGCTGCTAATGAGGCATTTTTTATTCATTAAATTGTTTTCCTTAGCATAATGGTTTATTGTTAAATAGAAGGAAACATATTGATCTAACGGTTAGAAGTTGAAGTTGATGATGTCTGGTCAAGATTTGTAGACATCCGTCAATAACATTTGTAGACATCCGTCAATAACATTTGTAGAATGTTATAAAATGTGGTGGAAAGAACACAATTAGCATACTTTAGATAAATATTTTTCCAAAAAAAAAAACCTGGAAAAATCCCCAAACTCTGAATTAAGATCCTTCTTGCTAAAAAATTCGGTGAGACCGTCTCATTAAAGTTTCTGCGCAAAAGTAAAGGTATAACATGCTACACATATTTCTATCTCATAGGTCCTTCTCCATTTATAGTGTAACATGATGTAACATAGATAGATACTGCTCCGATTCAACTATGAATCTATGATCAATAGCCTATGCAGTGGATGCAAGGGGGGAAAGGAATCGATAAGTCATACTAAAATAATTATGGCATCTATGGTGAAGGAGACACTTACGGCCATACCACCAAAAGATTAATTGATGGCTAAGGGAACAGCTAGATATTGGTAGATAACAAGTTGAGAAAACAAACCGAAACACGCGTCCTATAAATCATCACTAACTTCCGTTCGATCCTCGAGTAACTGGTGGATAGTTTCCCCGAGCCAATATAGTTCCACAAAATTTTGAACAAGACATGCACTTTTCAGATTTCCATGAGCTTTCATGATTTTCATGTCCCCTTTTAGAATAAGATGTTATTCCAAAATTTTGAAAGCTCAAATCACCATAATGTCTTAAGAACTTACACATCAGGCCATAATCGATGATCAGCCTTAGTATTTCTAATATAGCTCCGGCACGCCTTATCCAAATGACCGTTATAATACAAAGGTTAAAGAGAAGGTCAAAATCCCCTCTACCCTATATCAAATGTCACATCTCTACCGAATTACGGTAACCTTTCGGTATGGAGTTAATGTGGCAGTCCCAGAAAGGCAGTATTCAATGGGATGGCACTCCAGTTTTAACAAGTAGATTCTGAGCAACGGCATCAATAAATTCTTCAGTATTCAAGTAAGTGTCCCTAGTAACCCTGCACAGAACACAGCACCCGCCAGTGAAATGAAGATTAGAAGACTAGAGAAATGGTTGAACCTCTAACAACAAAGGACAAACAGAAGATTTACGGAGAGACTTAACATTAGTTAACAATGCTCTTGATACAGAAATCCAGGGAAAAGAAGGGGAGGGAAGAAAGAAGAGAAGGGAATGGGAGGGGAGGGGAGGGGAGGAAGTAGAAAGTTCTACCATTTGGATAAGGAGGGAAGGGGAGAGGAGAGAGAATTCATAGAGAAGATGGGTAGTGCTTGAAAGAGGAAGGAGAGTAATTTCCTCCAATCTCTTTAATTTTTGGGGGAAATGGTTTGTTCATGCATGAGGGAAATTAAATCCACTCATTTCCCTGCCCTCCCCTTACCCACCAACAATGTTATCCAAACAAGTAATTTTAAATTTCTCATTCCCTCTCCCCTTCCTTTCCCTCTACTTCTCTACATCCAAACACAATGTTAACAGTGTGTCAGGATTTTGACGGAAGGAGAGGGAAAGGAATCGAGGGATCTAAAAACTCCTTGTTTAGGTAGAGAATTGGGAACGGGAAGAGGAAGGATCCATTTTTCCTCATTAATAAAACCAAACCTCTCCCAAAATTGGAATGATTTGAAGGGAAAATGGAAGCCCACCTCCCCTCCCCTTCTCTCTCTTCCTCTCCCCTCCCCTTTCCTCCATAAAAGCTATCCAAATTCCAAACACATTGTTAATATAGCAAAAGATACTACAGCAAGGACGAACTTCAGGAATCCTAGCACCACAAATACAGAAGAAGCGTATTTACTGCGGTCCCTGTCCCAAAAGAAGCTCAACCTAGCTTCCTTACGACCCCATCCCATCTTTCAGACTCTGCCAGTGGCAGGCAAGTGCATGGAATAGAAGCCAACATATAAAAGGGAAACTTTGATACTCACTTTGGCCCGTGAACCAATAAGGCCAGATCTTTAGTCATTTTTCCTGATTCCACTGTTTCAATGCAAGAGCCTTCCAAATTTTTAACAAAGTCCATTAAACTTTGATTCCCATCAAGTTTGGCTCTGGTAAAGAGACAAAAGATTTATCAGTAGTAAAAGACAAAAAAATAAAAAATAAAAAATAAAAAAAAATCAAAAGAATAACTTGAAGGAAATAAAAGGTAATCAAGGTCAAGGGAAATTCTTTAGCTTACTCAAGAAGCCGTGAGAAAGTAAAGTAAATTGATGCAAGGTCCAGCATCAAGGTCAAATTTATTTCGCAAAAGAAATCTGGTTACTCGGGAAGTAGTACCTATGTTCAAGTCCACGTGTCCACGCAAAAATAGAAGCAATACTGTTGGTGCTTGTTTCTTGCCCTTTCTCATGCAAGCGGAAGTGCCGTGTTACAGTCCCATGAGCCGCCTCTGCTTCTAACGTTTTCCCATCAGCAGACAGCTGCATACAAGGAGGTAATAAAATCAATATTGTCAACCAGAAGTCACGCAGACTAAAAGGAAAAGACAGGAGTGAACTTTTGACCAACCAGCACTGATGACATTAAGCCCAGAGAACCAAAACCTGAAGACAGTATAAAAAAAATTATAAGGGATAGGTTTTGGCAAATAATGCACCACAAATTCACAATAAAGACTCCTTAGACTTCAAAGATTCAAAACAGCAACAACAACAATGGGAATGGACCTTGTGGTATACTACGGTAATAGAGAACAAATTTGGAAATTATTCTTGATAAAGCTTTTGTAATTTAGTAAACATATCTATTTTAGTAACTTAATGAACGCTCAAGGATCCTTGTACTACATATATCGACTGCAACAGAGAAGTCACTCGGTTTATTGTGGGAGTCTATGGCTCTCTTTGATATCTAGTTAACTGGCACTTCTAGCTTTTGTTACTTTATACTTACGGGTCATCAAGCCCTGTAGCAGTCCGTCTCTTGGCAATGTTGAGGCATATCTCAAGAAGTACTAGTCTTCCATAGGTTTATCACTTCCATCGACACTTTCATTTCAGCATGCTTGAATATACTTACCTTATTGGTTAATATTTACTCTACGACTGTCTGTGTGCCTAATACAGGTACTAGACGAGCTTTTGGTACAACGTACGTTTTCCTCTGAAGTGTGTCAAACAGGATTAGGACCTCCCAACAACCAGTTCATAAATGCAAACTGAGAGGTGGAAAAGGTTGTTACTCGCAGTCTGGCACCAGAGACCTGATCGTTGGGTTTCTAAAGACTAAATTTCTAAGCCCTACAGCAACAATTGGATAAGAGGTAAGTGATCAACGATTAAGATGTCCAAGGAGAACTGTAGCCATATGCAGCTTTACCAGAGGGGGCCAACAAAAAGCCTCACCTTGAGCAAGCAAGTCACTCTGGACATCTCCATCATAGTTCTTACATGCCCAAACATATCCACCTTCACTTTTTAAAGCATAAGCAACCATATCGTCAATCAACCGATGCTCATACCTGAATGAATGTACTAAAGATTTATTAATTTTTCAAGACATGCTGAAAATGCAGCAACAGCAATCACCACATAATAAACCCACCAGATCGAGTGCTCTTCAAATTTTGGTTTCCACTTCGCTTCATATACCTTCTGAAATATATCTTTGAACCTATCATGATAGAAGACATATAGACGTAAGCTTTCCTTCTACTATGGGATTGCAGATCTAATTCCTGACAAACTATTAGGCTAAATTTGGTAGCATGTACACACTTTTACAATGTAATGAAGTGTACTTGATCGAAATAGGCAAGGGAAAGGAGAGGACTGTAATCCATTACACCTAGTCATGCAATGATGCATATATGGGTTGAAGTTGTGAAAAGGCCATTGCATGGTTTAATGTAACTCGATTAAATCTCCCTCCTTGACACTCTTCTCTCCCTCAATGTTCCACCATATTTATACTAAATAGGAGCCATTACATAGTAATGATGACTACATCCTATCAAGCAGGACAAATAAGGAAAAGAAAGATAGGAGCTTATATACCTGCCATCATACTGCTTAAGGATTGTATTTTTGGTACTTAAATAAAGAGGCCACTTCTTAGCAAATGCCAATGACATTGATGCTTCAGCAAAAGCCGAAATTGACTGAAAACCCAGCAAATAAGGTCAAAGGACAAACAAGATAAATGCAACTTCTAAAACTTCTTTTCCTTTAGGGATCTAACAAAGCAATAGCGAAGATCAGCAACATACCGAATCCACATTATACATTGCCAATGCAACTCCAGGCCCTTTGAAGTCATAGACATCAAGTTCTACAGGTTTCTCCCCATCTTCTGGGACTGCATAAAGGGCCACTACTTGTTAAGAACTCGGAAGTTTTTTTTTGTAGATTTTTCAAGTCCTTCACATTTTTAATACTCAGAATACAGACAGACTTACCAAATACCATCTTGAGTTTTCCGGGCCCTTGGATGACTGTGTCAGTGGCACGATACTGATCACCAAAAGCATGTCTACCAATACAAATGGGCTTACTCCATCCTGTGGAAGGAGAGAAAAGATAAAGTCCCATTTCCAGATAAAAAATAGTACATGAAAGAACATGAGAATAAGATTCCAAGGAAGTCTTACCAGGTACTATTCTTGGAATATTCTTACACAAAATTGGTTCACGGAAAACGGTGCCTACCAAAAGGCAGAGAAGTAATGCCTCATTAACAAGAAACATATACCACACAAAACAACACAGAATATTAAGATACAATAACATGCTTAGACTCCCCCACAACCGTAATTATACAGCTATCATTTGAATATGTCAGCTTCTAAAGAACGAGCAGGTCTGTCCAGAAGTCCAGATATCATATTGCTAAAACCTAAAGAACATGGTTAGTTCAGTTAAGACCTAATGTCTTCAAATTTGTTTTGCATCAAACATATACCACAGAAAACAACACAGAATATTAAGACACTCGTTTGACCGTATCCATGAATCACAAAATTATGAAAATTACGGCCGGATCCTCGATACTTGAGTCGTATCTGATACTCTTGCAAGATTCCAAGTAACACTGCCCCCCATACCACATACTTTGAACATCAAGCTGTTGTACATCAATACAGTTCTTTGGTTCACTTTAAGCTATTAAGCTTGACGAGCTAACTAACAATTTACATTCTGAAACACATTCTCTTATATACGGCATATTCTGTAACATGGATGAAGTAAAGTTGTTAATCTTTCCATCCTGTGTTCACTCCTTCCAATTCCACAATACATGGAAGAATGAGTTATTTGGGAGGTAGTAATCAAAAGCATACGTCATAATCAATTAAAATTTCTGTAAAATTAGGCCCAATTCATATCTAATTCCACATTGGGATGGAGTAAAAGTTGGTTTGGGTACTGACCATCTAAGATATTTCTGATCGTGCCATTGGGACTTCTCCACATTGACTTCAGCCCGAATTCTTCGACTCTTGTCTCATCTGCCAAATATCATTTATCAAACAAATAAGATCATGTTCAGGTATAATGTTCTTCGATTTAAGAAAGACACATCAACATTACCCCAATGCCTCTAGAGAGGCTCCTGCCCAAGTAGGGTAGGGAATATAACAATTATCCACGACTTCACATCATAAGAAATGTAGACAATTCAATGAGCCACGTCGATTTACTACATTATACTCCAGAGGCGAAGAAAATACATGACTTACAATAACATAAGCTGGAAAAGAAAAAGTGGTTTCCTTGACAAAAAAACATGACCTAGAGAAGTTCTGTTATCCAGATTAAATGCCAGCAGACCTTCCACACAATTGTCTGGGTCGAATCTTTAGAACCCCCCCCCCCCCATCCGGTTTATATAATTAAAAAAATGTAAAATAATGACCTTGCTAGTTAGACTAATAAAAAAATCGATATCATCAACAATACAACAAAAGAGAATCATGAATGGCTTTTTGCTTCACAGCAAATCAACATCCTTGATTTTATAAGAAATAGCCTCATGACCTAAAACAAAGAGTTTACCATAGCCAACAACCACTTTCACAAGCGAATGTGCCCCTAAAAACAAGGGCGGTGCTTCGCTGGCAGCTGGGGAAGCTTTTGTGAGTCTACCACCTACTCCCTCTAGTCCTATTTATTCTTCATAGAGAGTGTTTTCACGTTTGCCCATGCACATTTTGTATGCTAAAGATTTTTAGTTATATATTAGTAAAAATTATAAAAAGTTGATATTTTTAATCTACTCATTAACACAAATCAAACAAGATCTCACATGAATATATTATATCTAATATATTGACAAGAAATCTATAATCAATCTAGACTTATGAATAGTGTCTCAAAACATAGTATGAAGAATAAATAGAGCTAGAGGGAGAGAGAGAGAGACTGAGAGTATGTGTGTGATGGAGGGCAACTCAAACCAGGACGGCAAGTCTACGAAGCTGTGGTGGCGTCTTGACCAGGTGACCAATAATAAGCGACGGAGATGACATGGTGGTACATGCTTAGAGGGTGGTGTGGCCAAGTGCGCCGAGTGGGCCTTGGTTTGCGTTTCAAATAACAAGAGAAATTAAAAGAGAATTTAAGGCCTTACAAGGTTTTGATGAGTACAAAATCTGAAAAAGAGGCCGACTTAAATCAAAACGGTTCATCATAATATCCTATATTGCTTTAGAAAAAATTACAACACACCAACAGGAGGAAATAAAATCTAAAATAACTCTAGTAAATACGGTTCATATAAAGATAGATAAACACAGGATAGATTCCATTTTAAACATTTTGCAATTATTATGTAGACTAATATACTACTCACAAAGCAAAATACACAAGTAGAGAATTACTTAATCTATTTGTTTATTTCAATTGAAAGCAGAAAACAATATACTACCAACTCTCCCATTGACACAAAACATGTATCAATAAAACAAAACAAACAAACATGTTGCTGTAGAAGCACATATTGCTAAAGAAACACATTTTGCTACAGAAGCACATTTTTGTTGATTGCCTAGTTCCAGTCTATGTCTGAACAACTTGTCCATTGGAGGCTGTATAATTTATGATGATAATGTTAGGCTATTGGAAGGATTATGAACACAAAAATGAAGTGCACCGCAACAATCCATGATGCTGGACAAATCCAAGCATGGGCAGAACATATCCTTAACATCATGCTACAAAATACTACATATCAACCAATTATGAAAATAAACAGTACAACAACTTAAATAAGGGACGTGATTATTTAAGTAATAAAAGGCATATAATAACCAACCAGGAGTTATGGTAGCACATTTTACAGCAACATTATACCTACATGGGGGAAAAAGTGCATTAGACATAAAGTCAACATCCTCCAGATGTAGGTAAAATCCAGAACAAGAACCTTTAAAACAATTGACAGAATCCAAAAACCTAGAAGATTCAAACACGCATCACACATAATTTGATGATTGATAAAGCTTTCGATTTAGAAAAGAATTTTCGTCCAGACACCTAAAAACTACTCACCACAAGTCTACAACAGAGAAATTCAAGATATGAATCTTTCCACCTGACTCAAAATGTAGTCATATTATAATTATAAAAGTAAATAAATTGTGGGCATTCTGCAAAGAGATACCCATTATAACTTGTAATTTGTTGTCTCTTTGGAGACATCTGATAACCTGTTATCTTGTTAAGTGCCACAAATGAAACTTAAAATGACCATTTGCCCATTAACTCTTTTTCCTCCCCTTTTCACTCAGATTGCTTCAATCTATCTTGTCTATGTTGTAACAAAGCCAAAATCAGACAGTTTTAATTGGCCCATTATCAAATCCTTGGAGAGTCATTTGTTACTGAAAGCACAAAAATCATACATCACTTAATATGTAACTGTAAATTTCACAGCAATAAGTACCCACCTACTACTAGGGCAATGGGTAAATAGTCAACGATGAAAAGGGAAAGTGCCGATGTGTTGGACTTTGGATAATATAAACCCGATCAAACAACCCACACCGCTATTATCTATGAATCTACGATGGCCATCCTTTTTTTCATTTTCTTTGAAAGGAGGGGGGAGGAGAATTTAGACAACTTCTAATTCAACACACATTGGGGAAGAGATAAGGAACCGCATAACTACAAAACAAACCACAGAAGACCCAACAACTCCTAAACTAACCCATACAATGGCCATCATTACAAGCAGTTTGACTAAGTTAAGTCATGCAATCGTAAGCTCCATTACAAAACAAAAGATTACGCATAGTGGCAAGTGACAACACACATAACCAAATCTATTATTCCTGGAACACCCATCCGATCTTTACCTTATATATATTGTCTGCATATAATTACTTCCTTTTCCCTTCAGCTCAATCGAAAATGTCAGAATATATCCTTTCGTGTTCGCGGGTTGCAGAAAGAAAATATAAGGATACTTCAAATAGTTTATTATGTCTACAACCTCCGAAATGTCTTCTTAAACAGCATCCAGCATAAATCAGGGGACACTGGGTCTTTCAGTAATTCAGTGTAAACATTGTTCATATAAATCATACTTCATACTATAAAGATGGAGGGGAAATTAAAAATGAAGGTTTGGAAATATGTAATAATATTTAACCCATTCCATTCCGTGAAGAAAGAAAATTGGTTCATTTCTCCATTGATCCAGCCCATACATCAACATATTCTCTGGGCGCGCATCTTTGTTCTCCCCTCATCCCTCTCTCACAAATCTTTGTCTATGCTTGTTGCTTCACTCGTTGCTCGTCTCTAATCCCACAAGATATCTTGGTAACAGTTGTCCTTACTTGACTCCACCATTACTAGATCTATCTATAGTAATGTCTCATTCAGGAATTTTTTTCGGTCTGGCTCTATGTTAAATTGTCAATCATCTTTCTCTTGCATGCCTTAATCACGACCACAGATGTTCTGCTCTATGTTATTATTAGCTAAAACTGAGCTATCCTATAGCAGAAATGCGGGAAGTTCAAAATTTTCTTCCCAAACTAAGTTTGAACTATGCATATTTGTCGTCTCACTTTTAGCAGGACTTTCAATGTTGTCACAACATCATTATCATTAGCATATAACACAACAACTCATGTTGCATACATGCAATTGCTAAATCTACAATCATAATGTCAAATTGCAACCTTAACTGACACCACATTGATACCAAAACTCTATATAACGCAATATTTAGATAGGCACACATTCATTCACAAAACTCACTAGAACAAATTGTAACAGTGATCACATACTTGAGTGCCGCTTCAGCACTTTCCACAGTGACCTTATCATCAGTCGCATCGCGGTTCAGTATTCCCAAGTCATAGTACTTTATATCCAAATCCAAGTATGGCAATATAAGCTGACCACAAGAGCATACCAAAAAAAAAAAGAAATTACAGGACACATAAAGCTGTACACCAAATTTCCCTCACTTTAGACACATTTAACTTTAAAAGTCAAACAAAATCGACTTTGACCATGACTTTGAGATAAAATATTGACCACAACAACAAACTTTCATAAATGATTATCCATTATATATATACAAATCCTTAGAAAAGACCGTCTACCTTTATCAATAAAAGTAGATGAGCTCCCTACTAGCTAAATCAACTCAAGCTTTCACCAAGCCCAAGTCAACTCAAATACTTATATCTCTTTGTTGGGCCAGCATGGCTTAGTCTACTTTTATCAACGGTGTCTCCCAAGACTTACGGCCAATATATACCTATGTCAATATGTCATTTATTTCGAGAAAATTATGGTCAAAGTTGGAGACCTTCAAGCTAAAAAGTTAAATGTGGTCATCCTTTTTCCGGGATAATGGAGCAATGACAAAACATAAACAGCACCTATTACAACGAAATGCAATATAAGAAGAAAAATGACATAAACCCATGCACATGACAATAGAATTAGAGAGAGTCTAATTATAATTTAATTCGACTACAAATTGAGTTATAGTAGTCACTTCTTATAAACCCTCTAATAAAAGTGAACACTTTAAGCCAAAAAGTAACCACTTCTCTCTAATGTTAACTTAAAATTAGACGGTTTCATATACGACTTTCCTAATAATAATATGGAGTAGCAAAAAGGCAATTATTATATTGCGCACCCCTTCCATAATGCATCATGCACCATATTCACCATTATGACCATTCATATTCACGTAAATCAATGTAATTTATACAATTATTAACTTTAATATATAAAATATAATATAAATAATCGCCCACCATATAGCTCATATTCACCAAGTATACAATACTTATTCACCAAGTATTATAAAATACACATATTCATCCATATTTACTTCGCTGCATGATGCATCATGCAAGGGATGTGCAATATAATTTGCGGCAAAAAGGAGCATAACATACTTTATCTTTGATCATTTTCCAGATAATCCTAGTCATCTCATCCCCTGCAATTCCACAAAACAGCAAACAATCAAAAAAGAGAAGATAAAAAGAGGCATTCATAGGGCAGAAGATTATATCCTACCGTCCATTTCGACGATGGGGTTCTGGACTTTGACGCGTTGGAGAGGTCCAGTGGCAGCGACAGCGGAAGCGAAGCAGCGAAAGGAGGCGAAACTGAAACGCGAGGTTCTGGAAAAGGTTACTTTGTTGAATAATGATTTGGAGGAAGGAAAAGAACACGTGTAAGTCGTAGGAGAGTTGAGAATTGCGGTGCCAGGCATGGCGTTTATTCGAAGTCCGAGCATTTTTGCTGCGTGGAGGATCGTCGTCGCTTTGGCTGGGGTGGAGTGGGAGAGACTTAAGCTGGACTGGAATTGTGAGAGGTTTTAGACTTTTAGTACCGCTTTGCAGAGTCCAACGGAAGGGATTATGTTTTATTATTTCTCGGCGAATTAATGCGAATATATGTATGATTTGTTAATATTAAATTTTTATATATGAGTGGAACTTGGGTGAGACGGTCTTTTCAAAACCTTATGGTGAGACCAAACCCACCCACCTTCTCATTACTCACTTCTCATAATCCACCTCCCTTATCCCCCATCCCCACCACCAACCTCCACCCCACCC
>CAAKMY010037046.1:0-14480 GCA_901111285.1 Corrigiola litoralis
ACTGTTCGAAACCATCAGATCAGCAAATATCTGCGCAGACGACGAGACTATGCTGGCATGGATTGCCGCAGCCTTAATTGATACGAGATCATGGGATGATGTTTGTGATCATTACTACACCAAGAAGCGAGCCTCCGGTGCTGGGTCATCGTTCCAATCCGACGAAGTTCCTCTGTCTGATGACGGCAACATTGACTACACCAACCTTTTCTTAGGGGGTGACACCGGAAATCAAGAAGCGTCGACGAGTCACACCACCCAGGTGAACAAGAGCTCTACAAGTGACGGCGTGCTTGAGATGAAGACAGTGTGATCAAATGACTGGAGATGGGCGCAGGTAGTGAGGATTAACATGTTTAATTTGTTCCTTTAAAATCTTTCAAATGAAGTTAATTTTCAGTTCTTTAATTCAACAAGCGCGCACTCAATTCTTGAAGCATGGGTGATATTGTTGTCTTTCTGGTTCAGGTGGACTTTTGCTGATGACAAGGAATTCGAACGACTCATAGTTAAGTACTATGATTGCGACCACTCTACCAGCTGCTTGTTAAAAATTGCCCAAGAGTTGGCTGATAGGAGAACATACGACGAGGTTTGTGATCACTACAAGAAGTTGGTCTCCGATAGTGACTCAATCGAACGTGACCTAGTTCCTTTACCTCACTACAACGACTCTGAGGCCGCAAACCAGGTGGCATCTACGAGCCATACTCACGCAAAACGGAGTTGTGCAAAAGAAGACGTTGCTGAGAGGAAGAAAACTTCTCGATATTGGACTGAACAGGAACACATGTGATTGACTTGTCTTTGTCTTTACTGTCAGTTGTTTAGTTAAATACTCCGTATTATTTTGAGGTCTTGTTTTGATTTTCTTTACAATAAAGTTGTTTTGCTAGCTAGGATATATATTCTATACATATAAATCTTGGATTGTGTCATTGTGTGTCTTCCATATGACGGTGTCATTTGTTGCACTTAGTGTACAGATAAGAGACTAAACTATATGACTTACGGAGTATATTTTTTGTAGGTTGTTTTTGCTTGGAATGCAAAAATATGGAAAGGAAAGGGGGCTATATGAATTGATTTCAAGGGATTTTGTTAAGACAAAGAGGGCAAGCCAGGTGCAAAATCATGCTGAAACGTTCAAAACCCGCCAATTAGAGTCTCCACGTAAATCGAGGGGTCGTAGAAGCATTCTGGACATAACAGAGGTAGACGATGAATCTTTGAACAAACTCAAGCAAAGAAAGCTTCTCCCGCCGGGCGCCTGATGAAGCTTCTGATTCACCGCATCCGGACGCCCAGAATCCATGACATATCAAAGAGGTTGCATTAAGGTTGTTGATGTGGTAATTGAAACTTCGGGTATTGGTCATTTGGTCTAGTTCAGGGAATTAGTTCATGCATTTGTAAGTACTAGCAACGTATAGTAGTTTTCTTTTCGAAATAAGTTGTTAGGTGCTAGAGAAAACAATGTCTTTGGTGCCAACATCGATCAGCTTAATTAGGTACTTAGCTAGTAGTAATGAACAAGCTAGAGTAATTAATTGGCGATGTATGTTTGATGATCGAGCAACTCTGTATAATTCTGCTGTGCGTGTGCATAAAGCATATATATCCAAATATGCTTTGTATAATTCTTACATATATCAGCTTTAATTTTACTCAGAATGCTGACATTTTTGAGTAAGTGTACATGTTTGTGGTGTGTGTTGGTGATGTATGTTTGATGATCGAGCAACCCTTAATACATGTTAGAAAGATAGACTAGCATTTGAAAAAGTCTAACCTGAAACAAATGAATGGCAACGCTGACATATAAGTAAAGCACAATAGTTAAATTTGTATTATGTTTACATTTAAATAGGTGTATTAGTAGATATATTACTGCAACAATGCTTAATTTTTGTACTTGATAAGAATCAACGTGATTAAGATAATGGAGTTAAATATATCATTTTATAATGCCCGATATCATAAATATGCAAACAAAAAGTTATTAATGGTTTTACTCGTACTTAACATGCTCAGGAATAAGCAAAGTGATCATATTTTTACACGTACTATACTTCTACACCGTCAAAAGAAATTTGTGTAATTTCATACGGCTAGTTCGTTATTTCTAACTTAGCAAGACTCCTACATATATACGTACATGAAAAAAGCTGGAAGTACTATAATAACGACAACCCATATTTCTCACAACTATGAATAGAACACGAAATACAAGCGTCTGCCCCCAAGATCGAGAACAAACATTCACATACCTAAAGCACCTTCAGTCAGAAATGATAAATGACCTTTTCACTCGATAGTTTATCAAAGAGGATGAAACAATATAATGATACTGTTGGACTACTAATGCAGCCATTAGGCCATATCATTACAAAACTTACAGTTCCTGTTATATATCATAATTGAGAGAGTAAATCACTAATAGAAATAACACCCACTATATATGCTTTTACAATGAAAAATGTAGCTCCCAAAATGCGCTGCCACTAGTCCTAGTGAGACTTCTACCTTTAGCGGGTTAAATGAGAGTTAAATGTACTTAAAATTCTACTCTTGCAACAACAAAGATGTAATTTCTACTCATTAATCTTTGATCAAATTGACGAAGGTCCTAGAGAAAGAGGAAACTCCATTGTGTTCCAATTGAAACATTTTAGGATTGGAGAGATTAGGCATGGACCAGTTGGTTTAATGATCCACCAACAATATGAGGAACATAATTCAAGATCCCTGAAGTAAACATAGATGTCGAACCACTTGAGTTCCTCATCTCCCCACTTGAAATTGCAAAAGTATTGTGTAGATCCCCAAACATTGGGCAGAAATGAAAATTCCCATGACTTCATGTAATGCAGCACTTGCTCGTTCAGATCATCATCTCCAGAATAACAATGCAAGGTGAGATCGACCCCCTCGCCTAACCAATTATAGACTCCGATATTGATCGTTTCGGCATTAATGCATATGATGCTTGCAAAAACTATTGCGAGCAAAATATATTTGATTTGAGCTCTCATTATTCTCATGATTTACTCCTAAAGTGGTATGGTCTAATTAGCAGTAGGAGAAAATGGTGGGGGATTATCATGAGCATTGAGCAAGTAAGTATGTTGTGGATGTCGTATATATTTGGTTGTCAATCCTCACTTGTCACTCATGCCGTCGCTCATGTTGGGCAGGATGATGGTTCATGAACATTGAACGAACCAACTAACACGTTTGTACCTTGTTAGATGTTGCAACTTTATATTCTTTCCTGCCTACAATAACATTGAATTAGGTCCAGTTCTTTCAGACGGAATGCAAGGGATGTGAATGACATATAATGCAGTCATAATACTAGTTCCAACTTATCAATTTTACTTAATATATTCCTGTAATCACTGCATCTCTAAGTTTTATATTTACATTAGCATTATGTACGTATTTTGATGTCACAATGTATTTCAAGAATGTCAAGAGATTGTTCTTTGAGTTCCATATTTATCTTATGGTGACAATTAAGTCTTGGAAATCTATACAACCGCATACATGAGAAGTTTTGGTCGAAGTGCGGATCACAATGTGAACAATGCTGGCAAATATGCAGTACTCGAATTCATTTCAAGTACTGTGTTTATGATGCCAATGTAACTAAATTTTCACATGTGGACACCTGATAGGCTGATACCTGTATATTCTCAAAAGTTGCATCTTAACCAGCATAAGCGCTTATCTTGGCATACTTGCACAGCGCCTACTACTTGGACACTTCAAATCAGTCTAAGGGAAATCTTTGGATAAACACCAACAGCTCCAATCATCAGGAACTAACAAGAACCATCAGCACAACTGTGAATGCATTTTTTATCCTGTCAGAAGAAGTGTATGCTGCCGGAGCCAGTTTAAAAATTACCAGCTCCATCTATTATTCAAAAAGTGTGAATATTACCTATGCTAGCACATGATTACATTGGGTTTTCTATACAAATATCAAGAAAAACAGGAAGTTTCCTAGGCATTAAGGTACACCAAACATGAAGTTTGCAGCCTGCACGTCTCTGTTTGGCTAGATTTCAGATCCAGAAAAAACAGTAAGTTGATTACAAAGATTTTGTACTAGATGTCTTCGTCATCGATGGCTTCTTCAATTATATTGATGCAAGAACCAACAGATATCCCCTGAGACATGCCATCAGCTAATCTTGCTCGAGCTTTTTCATGACGGCGTAGGAGAAGGATAGTGTTAAGGACTGCCCATCTCACCTGTGAATCTGCCTTCTTCTGTGTGAAACCCAATCCCTTGAGCAATCCATCCAACTTTTGAGAAGGAAAATTACTTGTAAGTTAGATGCAGAAGCAGATACTGTAAGCACAACCATTAATATGCAGAATAGAGTTCGAAAGTCTTCCACTGAAACCAAGAGCAATCTTGAGGCTAGAAACATTAAACTGTTGAAGAACATTGCAAGGACAGTACATGGCATGCAGACAGACAGACAACTAGAATTTAAATGGATAGGAAGATAGATGTATGGAATAACTGAGTCAATGTATCAGATGAACCTTGTTGATATCAGCTAAGCCTCCTTCTGCTTGTCCATATAAGATATACTCCGTCGCCACACCAGCCAAGGCAATACATGAGAATCTATTCAGCATCTATTCAAGCCATGATGAAGTTATAAGCATTAGTACTATCCATGAATTAAAAGGTGGTCAACAGGTAGCCTCCAAAAGTTGCACCAAATATTAGAATGTACCGTAGCTGATACTTTCCCTGCATTGACCTGTGAAGTACAGTCACTTTGTGAATAAACAGTTAAAAGTGATTTTGGTTTTTTATAATCACATCAAGCTATCTTAAGCTAAAGAAGCTTATTACATTTGAGAAAGGAATAGAGTTTTAATCGAATACACGATGCTGGTCAAGCCAACAAGCTTTGTACAAGTCCTTGAATGACAGTAGATTGCCGGGAGTGGGAGCCAAGGAGAGGAACCATGCAGAGCCAAAGAGAGGACTAAAGAGGTTACCTCCTCAAGGAACGCAAAGTCGACGAAAGTGGTCCCTGCTTGAACATTGAGAGACCCTTCTTTCCTAAACGCTTCTAAGCTAGAAAGGGTAAATCCCCTTGGAAGGATGCCTAGCAAGTACGCGATCAAAAAGTGGCCAGCCTCATGCTGCATACAGAAATTGATGTTATGGTTATATCATGGTTCAAGATTCATTCATATTCCCCCTTTTATGGGGTAAGAGGACAACCTATAAGGATTGTCACATAAACGTACAGTGAATTTGAAAAATCCAAGAAGACGATGCATATTCGCACTAGTAGCAGGAAATGAGACATATTAATTGCTTACTTGAATAACCCGGTTGTGGTACTTCTGACTGACAGTATGGCCAATTGTATCAAGAAGCAAGCTGCTAATTCCTCCATTAAAAGAAACCTATCAAAAGCCACATGGTGACAGTAGCTAGGCATTAGAAGATCTACAAATGATTGACTTAATATGGTGGAGAGGTGGATGAGAATCCACACGTACGAGTCAGCACCTTTAACGGAAGTTTCTATGGGTAACGCGAGATACATGAGCCAGCAGTGTTACAGTCATTGCTTTTCTAAAACCAATGCATCATGAGAAGAAAGATTGACAAATTTCTGGACATGAAGGAGTACCAGCATACTTTTAAACATGAGAACTTTACACACTCATTATCTACAATAACTATTCATGATACTGAAAGCAAAAGCTCAACACATTGAGCATTTTATCCGATTTGAGTTTTACTCTAACTCTCCAAGCATAGATGTTATATCGAGACTAGATTAGTTACTGCACAAGTACATAATATTGAGCTTGATAATTCTCTTGAGACTCTGCTTCAATTTATTCTGAATGACTATATCAAAACACCCACCACCGAAAACATGGAAACCAAATTATAGATAAGGGAATAACAGATGGCTAATGAAACATTAGATGCTGTAGATTCCATTAAAACTCATACAACAGCAGTCAAGCTCAAAATTTGGCAGAGCATACAATACCACTTAAACGTTTTGGCCAACTGAAGAGGCTAAATTTTAAGATGGATAACCAAGTTTCTCTGTAGCCAAAAAATGACTTACCAAGTCCAAGGTCCCCAAGAACAAAATACCAACTGAGATGTAAAGGACTTGTTGAGGGCTCAGTTGTAAGGCATTCCAAGCAACAATGCCGCCTGAAACCGCAGCAATTTGCAGGTTCCTCTCGATTGAACCAAGCGTCGAATCAACGGGTGATAAAAGAGAGGCAGCTTCAATGCCATTCAGCTTCAACTCATCCAAAGTATACAATCTCTGAGGCACCTGCACTGTGCATCATACATTGATCATATAAGGTAAGCTTAAACCTAGGATTCACCTAAGTACCTCCAGTTAATGATCATGTACGACTGTAAGGTATTAGTAATTATTGATCAGTTATTTTTGTTTTTCATCTAATCAAAGTGTTCAGATATTCATCAAATCTCGGTGTTTAAGTTTGGGATATTGGTCCTTTAGAATTCAAAGGAAGAATCATAAGTAAACATGATGATATCAATGATAGAAGCAGGAGTATATCACATTCACTTGTTGAATTCTCTACAACCAATATATAGACTCACACAATTAACAATGCAAAAAATATGATGATCACAACTCACAAGTCATTCCAATGCTACACACTCTGCAGCTCAAATGCATAAGTAAGTGAGAACGCTATGATGCATATGTGTGCATCACAGAAAAAATCCCACAAAATCCAACTTAAGTGATATGCTAGTAAGTCGCCTTTTTTTAACGTTTGCAAGTCGCATGTGAGAAAAAAAAAAAGTTGGAACAGTTAAGAATTGGATGGGACGAAGATAGTATCATTACAATATTAGAGACAATGAGATAGCGTCACAGGGTGATATCCACTCGTCACATGGTGCCGAATGCGAAAACGTGAGAAAGGGTACCTGGCGAGCAGCACCAAAGCAACGGAGGCCACCAGGCTGGGCTTGAGATAGTTTGACAAGGGAGAGAGCAGCCCTTTCATCTCCATTAGCCAACTCCTTGTCCAACTTCTCAAGCACTTGCCTTCTCACAACGCCTCTAGTTTCTGAGGTGGGCCCACATGATATAGTGAACCTTGCATAGTATGAAGAGAGGGTGCCCATTCATTCATGCAAATCCAAAGGAAATATGTTAATGTGTACGTAGTAGTAGTTTGTCCACACAAGGTAAAGGATAATTTGGTAGGAACAAAAATAAAGGAAAACACTATGGCTTTGTGTATGGGCTTGTTCAGTCTAGTTTATGGGATCCACAACTAGTATGGCAGACTGTTCTGTAAATTGGTTACTCGGTAAGTTCTGAGTCCAACAAGAATAGTTAAGAGTTGACTGGTGACTGGTGACTGATGACTGGTGACTGGTGACTTGTTGAGTGTTCGTATTGGCCCAGTATCAGTTTGCCCAGGTGGGCTTTTCAGTCAACAATTGGACTTTTTTATTTGCCGACTGGAAATGTTTGTTCGAAATCTCATTTCATTTGCATAAAACACAAATTAATAATAATAATAATACTAGTTTAATTTCTACTTAAAATTAGACACACTTAGAGATTGAGTTACAGTGTTATCTTGTTCTAAGCACATTTATATTAAGGATCGGTTTAAGCCAATAGGTGATAACCATAAAATGGTCCAATTTCAAATTAAAATTGTTCTTATACACAATTTTATGTACTCCTTACTTTTTGGTGCAATTACGGTCGAATATAAAACTTTTATGGCTTTTCATGGAAGTACTTATTTTCAAATTCTCTCACTCTGAAATTATCATTTTAAGATTTGCATTATCCTTGTTTGAATATAACTTTTCAATACATATATATTGAGCGTCAAAGATGATATTAAAATGAGGATAGACATACTATTGTTCATATGTACACAAAGAATGAAAGAAGAGATTTAAACAACACAAAAAATCAATTACTAAATTTCTAATATTCTCTTATGAAGTAAATTGGCTCCTTTACACACGCATGTTTTCACCATAGTTTTTTTATAAACAGAGATCAAAGACATTGCTAGGAGTAGGTGCTTGATTAAGCTTGTGCTTGCGCTACTAGAAGTAGGTAGTTAATCTGGGAACTAGTTCTACCATAAATGTCATGAGACAAAATTATAATTTCAAATAAATGTAACATATATACTTAGGCTTTGTATAGTTTGATGTGAACTAACATAGAAAGTTGGAATGCCATGGAATAACATTTTTTTTTTACCTCGGAGTTGCATAGAATTAAGTCTTTAAGGTAGTTCAAGAGTACCCAAATTTTAGTGACTCCCACGCACAAATGAAGGGGGTTACTGAAAATATGGAGGGTAGGGCCACAAGAAATTACGTTTATGTATCCGTTTATCATGAAAATGCCCCATAGACTACCTAAAAATAGGTAGTCTCGGGACTATACTAGAAATGATGTTGTTTGGCAAACAGCGGATAGCGGATTGCATTAGCTGGTAACTGGTTAGATCAACGGGTTTGACAAAGTAATTTATATGAGCGGGTTTTCTAAAGATGTTTAGTAAAAATCCACATAGGTGGTATACTGGTATGCCATAATCCAAAACACATCCTGAAACATGCATCAAGACTAACAAAATTGACCAATCTATATACATCTCATGGCATTATAATTCATTGTCCAATAAGAAAATACTACATCTCCATGCCCCAAAATCAACTATGCCTAACAGCTAGCTGCACTGTTTAGAGGGAGTTGGGGTTGGGATTGGGAGTTGGAACTCCCAATTATACAAATTCCCTTGTTTGTTTTGTTGGGAGTGGGAGTTGAGAAGGGATTGGGAATGGGAGTTGAGAGCCCCAACTGCCAATGATCTATTACCAGGGGGGTGCTGGTATTTGGTGTTGGGAATTCAGCCTCTCATTAAATTTACTAAAGTACTTGTAAACACAAATTTTATATCAAAGTAAATAAGATACAAAATAGGGAGACAAATATAATTTTTATTAATATCAGATACGTGAATACAATCTCTAGTTTGATCAATACAAAGTATGGATCTATCCTCTGATTCTACTCCGTACATGTAGGATGCACGCGCATGCGACGAGTCTGCCCCCAAGCGCGATGCTTGTTTAGAGAGGGTCTTGGGACTTGAATCTCTCCAAATGTGTGGGTTTTGTGGAAATGATTTGCAGAGAGCACTGGGAGAACTTCAATACCTTCTAAATGATTTATGATTTCCAACCCCTGGATATGTGACTATTTAAGTCTATTTATAAGAAATATGAGTTACCTTTAACAGGCTTGGAAGCCATGGGCCTTTGATCTGGGCTTGGTCCAATCAACTTTGATTTGAAATAATCATGTTGAATTGCCCGAATAAACCAATTAACAATATGGGTTGACCCAAATAAGGTGGGGTTCAATTAAAATAGAGTCAAATATTCACATTGACCCAATTCAATTTATTTTATTTATTTTAAAGACATTAATAAAATTTTCATGTCTACAGTACCCTTCATTAAAAACTCATCTACAAATCTCACACATTTATTTTTTATTTAAATAGGTATATAAGTAATTTGCCCTTTTATTACCAAATACTTCTTAATCAATTTCCAAGTCATACCAAACAAGGTCATAGGATTTAAAAGATGAATTCCCAACAATCTACTCCCAATCAAATTCCCACCCAAATTTCTAATCCCAATCCCAATTACATACCAAACGAGTTGCAAAGGTTTATGAAGTGCGATATCTTACTTAGTTAAGGAGTACTTGTGTATTTGAACTCCACAAGTCGTCTCAATAATATCACTCATTGTTATGCCTTAAAGCCACACCTACGGCATCATTATCTTTGGCAACACCTCCAAGCTCAAGGTCAATGTATAGCCAAGACATCACCACATCTTCTTATCAACATTAACACAACATTCAGTCACTCACTATCCATCTAAATGTCGGTAATATCTATTCCTTCTCATACCTTTACTCCAAAATCCAACATTATATGGTACAAGTACTTTTTGCGTATTTTCCACACTCTCCAGTCTCCACAACCACATCCTAAAAGTCCAACAATACAGCTATAATCGATCAGTCACGCACCACAAAAGAGAAGTACAAAGGTACAATTGGCACAAGTGGGTCCAAATGGGGCTAAGCACAAAAGAGTGACAAAAATTACCATTGAAGAGGTTGAGCAATGGGTTGTCCATTTCTGGCATTGTAGATTTGCACCCATTATCTTACGGAGTGGTGGACCCATGAATACTTGTTAAATTAACGTGGGAATCAACTAGTTTAACCAAGTAATTTTATTACGAGTCATAAAGAAAACAGTATTATTCCTTCCATTTTTTGCTCCCATTTCTATTTGAATCATATTCAATATATTGTTCTCAATATCTTTCTTGTCATCTATTTGCATACTTGGTGGAACACATTCATTTTGACCAATCTACTTGCACATTTATAGTTTTATTTTTTTTTTTAAACGTGGGAACCCGCAGCCGCTACATTTGGTCCACTCAGGGTAAACCCGCGGAGCATGGCAATAGCCTGCAAACCACGCACACCGAGTAAGTCGTACTGTTACCAGTGTGACAGGCTCTGACTCAAATGACATATGTCCCAAACAAATATTCCACCCACAGTTGCCACTGAGAGCCAGCCCAAGTGAGAGGGTTTGAACCTGATACCAATAGGAATCTCATCTCTCATCTTAACCAGTTGAGCCAGCCCAATCCAACACATTCAATAAGCTCTATCCATTTAGTTTCTTTTTATTAAGATTTGCGCGAAATAAAATGAGAACAAATTACTGAAATGTAAACAGTATAGCTTACGAGAGAGCGTTACTCTCTTTAATAGTCTTACTCCACTTGAATCCAATCCAACACAACTGGTTAAAGCCAAAAAAGTTCTTATGGAGGGGTGGACCCAAGAGGCCCATCACGTGTAGTCAATTAATTATGGGATGAGCTGTAACTGGGGGGACATTAACCCAGGTTTTTCACAGGCTTTAAGGGTACTGCTCTGCACGGATTGCTCCAGTACAGGCCCGCTCTCTTGGACTTCCGGTCTTTTCACTAGTGTTTGAACACCCACTTTCACCAATCTGCTATTTCGGCCCATTTCACATTTTACATTCTCTTTACCCTCTCTTTCTTATCGTTGTGGTGGGTTGGCGTATTCGTTTTTCCCAATTTCCCGCTCCCTCTTCCAAAAGTGCTACTGAGCGACTCCATTATTAACATGTTAATATTTATGAAGAATAATGTTTATTTAGATAAACTATCTTGAAAAGTTGCCGGAGTGAATTATGAGTATAACCAAACCTTATGATTGTATTAGAAAATTGAGTTGTGTATGTTAAACTTTCTGTTCATGTGCATTGGTACCATTCTCATATTCCAACTACCAGATATAGACCAACAAATTTAGCCTATTTTACTATTTTTATGTAGCTTCTTTTTTGTTCATACTACATTTCTTAAAAGATAAACATGTCCTTGTAACTCCTTCTCAAGATAATCATTAAATGATAGTTTAGTGAGATTTAACGAGCAACGTCAAGGTTAAGGTGAGAATTCTACCACTTTATTTTCCTTGGATTAAGACGATATTAGAAACTACTTACTATTAAAATTTAAACTATTGAGTTCATGCTCCTCCCTCGCCCTCCTTCACCCTTCGTGCTATTCCTCGTTCACTGTCCATCGCGTAAACACTAGATCGAACCTTCTTCTTCTTTATTCATGCAGACTTCTGATTTGAGGCGGCTAAGTGCTCTACATTTGGGTTCGTCTCGTAACGAGGGATAAGCACGGACCCCACATGATGTATCTTTTGCACCAGTCATGAAGACAAAGGTTTAAATGGGTACTCTTTCGTACTCAAAAACTCATATATTGCTCAAATGACGAAACTTCGGCCAAACAGAGGTTGCAATAAAAATATAGTGTCAAAATTTTGGTAGGACAGAGGTAAGGATGACAATCTCACCCTCATCTAATGGTTATCAATCCACCCAAAATAATATGGATTGAGAATGGAAGAACCTAATTTTTGGATATGGGTATGGATTATAAGAATAATCGATATGGATATGTGTGAAACCCATATATCCACCCAGTGAATACTTCACAAGAAAGTAGAAACACCTATATCCCTCAACTTACTAAAAAAAATGGCAAACTAAAGTTTTTATATTGTATTTGCATGCTCATTAGGATTAAAAAACGGAGAGAGTGGTGGGTGGTCAACATTGGTGGTGCAATGGTTAATGCTGGTTGTCAATAGCGGCAACGACAGTGGTTGGCACATGGTGGACTAGAAATTTAAATGAAGGGGTAAATTTGTTAGGTATTTCAGTGAAGCGTAACTTGATATAAATGGAATTGGTCTCACCAAAATTTTTGATGAGATCATCCCATTTTAGTTATAGCTAATTTTAGTCATGTTAGCAAATTGGATGAGAATACGGAAACTGAAATGACTCACTAAATGTGGATCATATTTAAAAGAATAAGATTATGTACAAAAATAGGTCCTTCATGTACACGCCCCCTTGAGAAAGTTACAAAGCACTATCTCACCCCTTTCCAACCCGTTTGTCTCTCTTCATCGTCATCCATATCCTTCGTGAACTTCCCATGGCCTTTCCCACCCTTCATGTCCTCCCCGCCTAATGCCATGCCATGCCATGCCATGCCTTGGCCTTGGCTAGCATTACCATGGCATTGCTAGCCAAAGCAAAAGGCATGTCATGCCATGTGCCTTGGCTACCAATGCCATGGTATGCCTTTGCCTTGGCTAGCAATGTCATGGCAATGCGATGTTATGCCATGGCTAGCAATATCATGTCATACCTTGGCCTTCTGTCAATTGAGGAAATACTCGATCTAATCCCCCACCTTCTCCCCTTTTCCATTCAAACATTTGGATTAGGATGGTCATATACTCCACACTTGGGTTTTGCACACAACCTAAAGAGTAGGCGTGAGTCTATATGGTTCATTTTCAGCAACATTCGTGAAGGATAAGAAGATTGAAGAGGGTGTTTGTCCGCACTTCAAACTTATATCTTTCTCCAACGACCATATTCTGGTCAAACAAAAGCGATAATTAGAATATACATCGAAAATCCGGTAAGATAATGGTGACGGTGTCGAAATCAATAATAGTAGCGACAATAAACCATCACAAATTATTATAAGAGACTGTCTACTTTTATAATAAAAGTAAAACGACTTTTTCCAATGTAAATTTTCTTATGCTCCCTACAAGCCAAAATTAGTTGTAGATTTATATGCCTTTATTAGGCCAACATGGTTTGGTCTACTTTTATAATAAAAGTAGACAGTCTCTTGCAGGACTAGCTGACCCAATCAACTAGATACTTAGGTAACATATAATTTTTTAAATACTTTAAAAGTGGTTTTACAAAACTTTTCATAAGACCATTTGCATTATAGCTAATTATAGTCCAATTACCTACTAATTTCATTAAAACCAAACTATTAGTCACGTCGAAAAAACAATGACGGTACACTAAAGTAGGTCCCACATGGTAGGAGTCCCTTGAGGTCCTGAAGTAGCTACAAAGCACCGCTCGCACAATACAAACACAAAACAAACACAAAACAAACACACCACACACAGAAAGCCACAAACACAGGACATCCTTGTCATCAAAAATATAGCCGAATCCCAGTCCTATTTGACCCCACTTGCCCATTAGCCATCCCTTGTGCGTTGTCACTCCCTTACGCCTCCTCTCTGTATCACCACTTTCATTATTATTTTTTCTTCACAACCTTGTTATTATAATAATATAATATTATATAATATAATACTCCTTTTATTCCAAATCAAGTTTTACATTTGACATTTTGCGATCTTTAATGAAATATTTTGACCATTATTTTTTGTATTTATATATTAAATACTTATAAAAAATTATATTTTACAAAACATACGATAAGAAAAGGAAAATTTAACGGGATTAATCCCAACTTTGTTTCTTCATCCATTATTAATCTCAACTTTGGAGAATCCCAACTTTCACCCCCTCCTTCTATTATTGCACTCAACTTATCTAAAAAAAACAAATCAAATATAAGTCATTCTCCATGGCACGCGAATTTCCTACTTGACATAATTTGGGATGAAAGTGATCGACTTGAATAGGGACGAAAAAACACATCGGTTAAAGTAGAGTTTACAATAGGGCAGGGCGGTCGAGTTCGGGTTGGGTCAGTTTTCAGTCAAATCAATTTTGGGTCGAGTTTATCTCATACTACATTATCATATAAATAAAATTCTATCCAATTTTGTATATCAAATTGTAGGAAATAGTGAATACATACAATATAATATAAATCAAAGTTAGGAATGCAGAACTTTTGGTGCACTTGTATTTTACTTCCT
>CAAKMY010037048.1:0-21221 GCA_901111285.1 Corrigiola litoralis
AAAAAAAAAAAAAAAAAAGGTGTAGTAATAAAGTTGTCTACTTTTGAGCCCAGAATCTTTAACCACCTAAGTACTTCAAACTCAACTTAATCTCTCTAACTCCGCCCTCACATTAATTATTTGGTACTCATTTATTTTACATCCCTAGATTTATTTATTTTACTGCTTACATATTAGCTGATTTATTTGTTGTAACATTTATAAGTGTGCCATTCTTGAATAAATTCTTAGCTGGGTGTTTTTTACTGTTTGAGTGAAGATAAAAGAAAGCCACTTTTTTTAACTTGTGAGTTGTTGATATCATGATATATAAGTGTTGGGTTATTGTTTGATTGTGAATATTATTTGATGGGTAGTATTGAGAAGTTGGTTTTAGCTAGGAAGTCATTGAACCTTAGCTTAGAAAAGTCCAGAGCTTTAGGGTCAGCTTCAGGGTCAGCTGGGCCTAGATTGGAGGAGATTGTACAAAGATTGCCTTCTCTTGAGGCTGCTGTGAGGCCCATTAGGGCTAATAAGGATGCCCTTGTCGCGGTTGTCGGTCACATTGACCGGGCCGTGGGGCCGGCTGCGGCTGTGTTGAAGGTTTTCGATGCGGTACACGGGTTGGAGAAGTCGTTGTTGTCGGACCCGAGGGG
Organism: Corrigiola litoralis; assembly: GCA_901111285.1. Taxonomy (NCBI): domain Eukaryota; kingdom Viridiplantae; phylum Streptophyta; class Magnoliopsida; order Caryophyllales; family Caryophyllaceae; genus Corrigiola; species Corrigiola litoralis. The sequence continues at coordinate 636 of CAAKMY010037048.1, forward strand.
GGATTTACCGGGGTACTTGGCGGTGTTGAAGAGGTTGGAGGAGGCGTTGCGGTTTTTAGGGGATAATTGTGGGTTGGCTATACAGTGGTTGGAGGATATAGTGGAGTATTTGGAGGATAATGTGCTTGCGGATGAGCGGTATCTTGCCGAGTTGAAGAAGGCGTTGGAGGGTCTTAGGGAGTTTCAGAAGGATGGGGGGAAGGGGTGTATTGATGGGGGGTTGCTTGAGGCGGCTTTGGATAAGTTGGAGGAGGAGTTTAGGAGGTTGTTGGTGGAAAATAGTGTGCCGCTTCCTATGTCTTCTGTTGACGATCAAGCGTGTATTGCCCCGTCACCTCTGCCTGTGGCGGTGATACAGAAGCTGCAGGCAATTCTTGGGAGGTTGATTGTTAATAACAGGCTTGATAAATGTGTATCGATCTATGTTGAGGTCCGCAGCTCGAATGTGCAAGCGAGTTTGAAGGCTCTTAACTTGGATTATCTTGAGATCTCGATAGCTGAGTTCAATGATGTGCAGAGCATAGAGGGGTACATATCTCAGTGGGGGAAGCATTTGGAGTTTGCTGTGAAGCATTTATTTGAGGCAGAGTATAAGCTTTGCAATGATGTATTTGAGAAGCTTGGTCTGGATGTGTGGATGGGATGCTTTGCTAAGATTGCAGCTCAAGCTGGAATTCTGGCGTTTCTTCAATTTGGGAAGACTGTAACTGAGAGCAAAGAGGACCCTATCAAACTTCTCAAGCTGTTGGACATCTTTGCCTCTTTGAACAAATTGAGGCTTGATTTTAACCGTCTGTTTGGTGGAGCAGCTTGTGCTGAAATCCAGAATTTTACCAGGGATCTTATTAGGAGGGTTATTGATGGTGCATGTGAGATATTCTGGAAGCTGTTGGTTCAAGTTGAATTGCAGAGACAGACACCGCCGCCTATTGATGGGAGTGTACCAAGACTGGTAAGCTTTGTCACTGAATACTGTAATAGACTACTTGGCGATGATTATAAGCCACTTTTGACTCAAGCCCTAGTCATTCAGCGTAGTTGGAAAAATGAGAAATTCCAAGAGAGGCTCCTCATTAATGCGATCCTTGAAATAATCAAAGCCCTTGAACAGAACCTAGAGGCATGGTCCAAGATGTATGAGGATAACATCCTGTCTTATCTTTTCTTGATGAACAACCACTGGCATTTGTACAAGCATTTAAAGGGAACAAAGCTTGGAACTTTGTTAGGCGATTCTTGGTTAAAAGAACATGAACAATACAAGGACTATTTTGCAGCTATGTATTTGAGAGAAACTTGGGGAAAACTTCCAGCTTTGTTAAGTAGGGAAGGTCTGATCCTTTTCTCTGGTGGTCGTGCGACGGCTCGTGACCTTGTCAAGAGACGCCTCAAGAAATTCAACGAGACCTTCGATGAGATGTATAAGAAACAGTCCACCTGGGTTGTGTCCGATAAGGAGTTGAGAGAGAAGACATGGCAGCTTATTGTACAGGCTATTGTGCCTGTATACCGCAGCTACATGCAGAACTATGGACCTTTGGTAGAGCAAGATTCAAGTGCCAGTAAGTATGCAAAGTATACAGCTCAGTCGTTGGAGAAAATGATTATGTCTCTATTCCTCCCGAGGCCGGTCAGACATCGCAGTTTTAAAGGGAGACAGGCTAGTGGGAAATTTAACAATGTGCCAGCAGATCAACATCAGCCTTCTCCCACTGGCACACCAGTACAGTAGTGCTTTGTTTTCTCAGCTTGGCAGCCATCGCTCCAGTGTCCAATGAAGTATACAACGTCTGATCTGTATATATCTCTAGTCCTTGGAAGGCCAAGGTACCTATGATCCGGCAAACAATTGTGGCTTTCTGCAAGGGCATTCCTAGACCATAGCTGTACTATTAGCATGTGCTTGCCCTCTGCACTGATTGTTTTCAGGATGTCTTCTGGACTTGAAGGGTGATTGAAGGTTTTATGCAGAAGAAGATTCTTGAGAAGAGGCTAACAGAGAAACAGTCAGGTGAGAGCATAATCTCACCTTCATCTTCATCAGAGCTAGTACAGTGTACAATTTTTTCCAAGGGTGTTTGAGGTTCCTATTGTTGTCTCAATGTAGTCTGTAGAGGAATTATCAAAGCCCATGACCTTGATGTACACCCCCCTCTCCTCCACCTTCAATAAATCATATTAGTATATTAGACCAATTAATTTATAAAAATTGTTATAATAAAACATTCATTTTGTAATTATGTGCTTATATTTTTGGATGTTTTCCAAATGGTGCCATGTAGAATATACTTTCTATCAGTTGGTAGGTTGTGTAGTAGTGCTGAAGCCTGCTTTCATTGCATTTGATAAATGTTGGTTTACTTCACACTCTTCAGAAAATTTCCTTGTGCTTTTGTGCATGTATGGTGTTTTTTGGTTAAATGGTTTGTGCAGGTATGTTACTAAGTACTCCGTACTAATTTAATAGCAGATATAATTGAATGAGCTTGATTGACTATAACTAAACTTGCAAGTACTAGATTAAACTAGCTCTAATTTTTGAGAATCCCTTGATGTGGCCTGTAATGTTGACATTCACACTCCTTTAGGAATAGGGACAAATATTTCGCTATCATATTTGACACATAGTGGGGAGAGAAGATTAAGCATTTTGCCTTTGAAAAGATGCCAGAGAGCTACCAAACGGAACGTGGGATCTTATCATGGAGTATATATAGGCAGTTCTGACAACCACATGAAATTCCATTGACGAGAGAAATTTCAAGTACTTGGTACTGCTGTACAGTACAATTTCAATATTTCAATCTGGTATTAATGTGCCTGGAGGACCTCAAGAGAGAATTAGAGAAACCAAGATATGTAAAGGGAAACCCGAGGGGAAAAAATCCATGACAGTGTAGATTTAATGTTGCCCGGTGGTTCGCTTTGGAAAAAAATAATATAATCATTCTACCTTTTTTAAGGAAGATAGGAATCGAACCACCAACTTTGGAGTAAACCCAGTGTGAATCAATAGGTCTCACTCTTGTCCTATTTACTCAAATTATCTGAAGTCTGCATTCAATTTGAAGCTCATTTATTTTTGAATTCACGAGTACAAGTAGTTGTAGAGCACATTACAAACTGTAGTGGTACAGTAAAATGTAATGGCCCCAGCTTAATTGAGGAAGTAAGATAGATATAGTGTTTTCAGTCAAACCAATAATTCCATTTTTAGTGATCACTACCAAGAGGAAGCTATCGTGATACTCTGTGCACTTTCCAACTGGAATTCATTCACCAGAACTATACAGCTTATTGCATTTACGTTAGGCCTACAGCCTGAAGCAAATTTACAGTCAGTCAGATCAAAGCAGTGGGAAAACACAGTACTTGAGATGATCATTTTTGGGTGATCCTTTTGTCCCATCTCCTGTGGTGGGTTCCTCCTCTCTTTCGTTTTTCTCTTTTTTTTTTTTCTGTTGTCTATGGAAAAAAAAATTACTACTTTGGTGTCAACCGGTGGATTTTCATAACCAGCAGTCATGCTATTCAAAATAAGCTGGTCAGGAATTAGTCCTGCATCAAGGAGTTCAGAGATCTATACAGAGGCATTTTTTATGTCCATTCTTTGCAAATGCCATCAATAAGTAACTGAGAAGTAAGAACTGAAACACTGTGATTCGTAAAGAGTGAGGCATTATTGAACTTCTATTTAGTGGGAAATAGATCGATCAACTGTTGAACACTATCGCATATCAGCATATGGACAACTAACTTTGGTTAAATTCTTAATCCAATAGAAATGTACATTGAAATATAGTGACATTTAATTTACCCTCAACAAAGCCATACATATAAAACTTCTGTCAATTACAAGCTACTTCTCTGAAAGTAACATAATCTAGTCCAATGCGGCACAGACGATAAGTTTACTCCCCAAATTCACACTATATATTCTTAGTAAGGGGAAGAAAAAGATAATCCAAATGCTTTAGTTTGTGCTGCACCTTGCAATCTCTATAGATGCATGATACCAGAAAGTTACTCTCCTGGAATAGATGCGCAATTATATAGTAGCATAGGATAGAAACGATACCCCATAATTTGTAAAAATTGGTAGAAAAGGTTAGAAAATGGTATTAGTAAACCTGAACTCCTTTGAAAATTGCTTATAAGCAGCTTTCTCCCTTGTTTGGAATCCTTTGTTGAGCAAACAGGAAATCTTCAAGCAAAACTAAGAAAGATCCATGATCACTCGATTCAATAAACATTTCAACGTACTCAGAGGTCATCTCCAGCAGGATGCCATTGATACAGCAAAGTGAAAGCACAACGGGCTCAAATCACCTAAAACACAGCACTCCCTTCTCATTCCTTAGTTTCCCACCAGCAACCATTTCCTCCTTTACTCGCGAAGCTTCCATAGTTCTACCTTGCTTCAAACATGCCTTTATGACCTTCATATAGGTACGCGCTGAAGGCACCCAACCCTTGTTCTTCATCTCCATTAACAGCTTACAAGCTGCATCTGCATCACCTTTCTTACAAACAATTCCAAGAGCGAGATTATATGTTTTCTCACTCAATTCAATCCCCATTTCTTTGGCTGTTCGAAACCACTCCACGGCCTCCTCGATTCTTCCTTCTTTCTGACAGGCCTCCATCATCGCGGATATTGTTGCCGTGTCTCCAGAAATCCCTCTATCAAACATTTTTCCACACAACTCCTCAGCCTCCTTGATCCTGTTCTCATTAACCAAGTCTTTCAAAAGAATATTTCCAAATGACACCCCAAAATTAATACTAGTAATATCAACAATCACGTTAAAACAAGCCATTGCCTCGTCAAGTCTATGAATACCAACAAAACCATTGACCAAAGAACGATAAACATGATCACTTAACGGAAAACCAAACTTGTTGGCGCTTTCAATGAGGGCTTGAGTGACAAGGGCACCATCAGGGCGTCGTAGACACGAAACTAATTCCCTTACTAAGGGCCTCTGATGATTGCAACCCATGAACATGTGAAACAAGACACAGAAAGAATCCATATCTCCGCTAAATCCTGGTACCTTGTCTACCCATTTAAAGTATGCTAGGGCAGAAAATGGTTTATTCTTCAAGCTCAACAAAGCGTTTACTACATTGGACTGAGGAAAAGAGGTTATAGAGTGATCGTCGTTTGCATTTTTGTGGTCATTTGAGTGTGGGGGTTCATTTGAAAGGGAGGGATTTTTGGTTGAAACTGTTGAGAATGATTTATGGGATATGATGGTAGGTTTGTGGAAAGTGGAAGAACGTAGTAGAAGTGAGGAAATAGGCATGGATATACTCCAATGTCTCATGTTTATATGATGAACTTGGCAACAAGAAGAAATTCCAGTAAACCCTACTTAAACCCCTTGCCATGCAGAGGTTCGGTAGATGAGTGGTTCAGCACGTCGATTCTTATAATAAACATAAATAAATCTCACCTAAGTCTTTCATTATTAGTCCACTTATTTTTTCGAGATCCACCCATAAAATTAAATTTATAAAAATAAACTGGATTTCCGTATGGATTCTTGCGTAAATTTTGTGAGTTTTTTCCTTAAAAAAACTCAATACAAGTAAATTTTCAAATTTTTGGGCAGGGTTTTCGAACTTGACCTTAGACCCAAAATCGGGACGAACCGGGTCAAGCCACCAGGCCGGGCAATTTTGATCAACTCTAGATGCATGCTTGAGCCGATGGGCAGCCAAAGACTAAACCTACAAAAGTTGGAAGATGAGATCGCGTCCCAGGTCCACCAGTTAAAAATTTAGGTACATGATCGACTCAACAATACAATCTTTATTGCCTTTGTCGTAACAATAATTATATTATAACCCTTTATATGATATATTATGTATTCAGATATATATACATAATATAATTAGTGAATAGATTCATTATGTTTGGTCAATATGTAATTGTATTACTTGGAGAATATGTAACATATCATAGATGAATAAGTAAACTATATTATGATCATTATGGTTGATGAATACATAAACTATATTAATTAATGTGAATGACTTATTATACGCGTAAAAATATGATGCATGATACTTTATACAAGGGGTACATTGTATAATGCTAGTGAACAGCGGCTTGAACATTCTCCCACTGGGAAAAAATGAGGACAGCGCTACCAACAAGAGCAAAAGCAGTGTCAAGGAGGTGCAAATTGTTCAGATAATTGCTAATTTTTGAGAACACTCAAGGACGGATTAAGTGACTGTAAAGGGCTACCTTGCCTCACTCTTTATGAGGTCGTGATGTGCTTGTTGCTTCTAAAACTGGCTCCAGTGAGACCGTTGCTTTTCTCATTTCTGTTCGAAAGAAGCTTTGTAGAGAGAAACGGAATCCAACAGATGGGTTGGTTGCATCATTCTATCTCCAACAAGGGATTACCCTATCAAACTTTTGATGTGCTCAACTCAGTCGGCAAATGCCATTGTGTCAGTGTTGGTGTCTTGATTGGTGGCCGCAGAGATGTAGACACTGAAAAGTTTTGCACAAATAACCTGAATATCTTGGTCTGCACCCCTGGACGGTTGCTTCAACAAAGTGTAGAGACTAAACATTCTTTTTGGTAGTATTAGTTTTGGTTAGGAGAGGAGAAACGCATATTCAAACCCCAAGTCTAGAGTGTGGAATACAATGAGGCTCCCGACTGGGATAACCTCACTTTTCACTGTACTTCTCAAATTACTGCATCAAATCAAGTAGCAAACTCAGTCTGCTTTCACTTGTAACCCCAGATATTCCTATATCAACAGGATACTGACCACCAAACTACCCTAAGTATAGAACATGGTGATTGGTGAAGGACAATGAGCCACACAACTAAATCACTTCAACTCATCTTAGCATAATCCTGGAAGCAGAAAGCACGTTATCGTCAGAGGTTCACACAGACTAACACCATTTGGTCAGCAGTGGGCATGGGCTATAACCCGACAGCAATTGTATCACCTTTCAGCTTCCGTACTCCCGACACTGGCCAGTAAATAATAAGAAATAACAAACACTGGATCCACCGCATAGCAGGACTTCGAGGAAAATGTCCAAGGTGCACCAAACTTAATTCTTCTTGGCAACTATATTGACTTGGAAAGATAATCCTTGGTCCTTAACAAATCAAAAACAGCATCTCATAGTCATCGGTAGAAATACTGGCCATTTGGAGCACTTTCAACCTCCAGAGGAAACCTGCACAAATATATTGATCATGCTGTAATTCGCATTATTCTTTGGCTGCATCGAAAATCTCTTTCATCTCAAATCTTAGTAAGATGCAGAGCGCTCTTGCGCTGCATTGTGTTTCAAAATGAAGATCAGTCCCACTGATTTCTAGATAGGAAGAAACAAGATAAAGCAAAATTTGCTATCATGGTGAAATTTTGGACGTGCGTCTACGGAACTGGTTTTGCATTACTAGACGAGAATCATAGTTTAGATTAATTAGCCAATATAGAAGATAATACACGGATCCACTCCTGCCTAGCCAGGTTAAGCACTTAACCTTCATATATAAGTGATTAGATGAAGAAGAAGAAGCAACCAACCAACCAAGAAAACGAAAGAATATATATAGTACTCCCTACATGATAGTCCATCAAAACAGGCAGTGCACAAGAGTGGATGCAGTCATAATGATATATCAACTCTGATTCAAGCACCAATAATTCTATTCCATTTTATTTATTTGGCTAAATTAAAGAAAAGAGTGAAGAGCATCAAAAACTTTTCAAACCATGCTACAAATAAATGCTTCAAAATGGAAATTGGGCATTGGCAATGAGGCAGGCAGATCAAGCAGAAGAAATAGTAGGGGTCTTTTTTCATAAACTCATGTCACGCCACCCAGTTCAAGCCAAACAATAGTGTGGCTGTGTGGAAGGCTTTCTGTGCTCTCCTTTGCCAAACGAAAGATAGCTCATGCTGCAAAGGCCGTCCTAACGGATCCTTCAACTTGTAGAGAAGTACAGGGTCAGGGGACTCCCAAGCAGAATAATCTCAGATATCCCCCCCCCCCCCAACCTCAACAAATCCTTGTGGTGACCGTTGGCGTCCATCTCCGCTATTTGAGATGATTCACTGGTATCAGACCAAGGTCACCCACTGGAAGGTGAAGCAGGATACCCATTGAACCCAGACAGATAATTGTGTTAGGTCAGTGGATCTAATTCAGAGAAAATTTGAGTATGTTTAGTATCAGCATTTCCTTCAATAGCATTGCTTATGATAAGAGAATAATCGACCATAAAGCCAACAGAAGAATTAAGGCTAATCCGTAACAACTAGGATCATAGACATAATCCAACAAATGCATATTAGATCTCTCCTGAACATAGAAAACCATCCACCACACTATACGACGAATGCCTAGAGCCCCATGGTCATCCAAATAGAAGCAAATTATAACAACTAGACACCTTAACTAGGATAAAACACACCTCTATTCTTCAGCCACTTGTGTTTTCTAATGCAACTAAATTGTAGCCCCAGTGACATTTCTCCACAAATGTATCATGGTGCTTCACTTGAATCGTCTGCTTTTAACTCGTCTTTCTTGGCAGACTGACTAGTAGTTCTGCTAATATGGAACCTTCGATGCATAAGCATTATTTGTCCAGACAGACCTTAAGATTAATTTGCTGAGCATGAATCCCAAGTGATACGCATGTTGAAGAGACACAAGGTACAACTAGTCCAGATGGACACTTATTTCATCCTAAGTGAATGGGATGCAGTCTTTGAGCAAGACAATAAAGAGACTTTACCTTCAACTAATACAGGACATATAGACTGGGCTACTGTACATACTAAAATTATAATTAAAATAGATTTATATAACAAAACTAATCGGTGAACCTCAGTGATTCTCTTCTAGACTACGACCTCTTTGTACTCGTGCATTCATAAAGTACTTTCTAATTTAACTCTTGAAAGAGAAACAAATAAGAGATTCAAATATGCAAGGGACGCAAAATGCAAAGCCACTCTGACAATACAAAGCCTTGTTTTTCTTTTCAACTTCTTACTGTATTTCCTTTTCTTCCTCTTAATTATTTTTACTTCTCAATGTTCGCCCTCCCCACCCCTTTCTCCCGGAAAGAGTAAAAGGACATCGTTCTTTTAATATAAAGTATAACTGTATAAGTGAATTACCTGCAAGGATGTTGCCAAAGAGCTCACATGAAAGGAAACTTGGAGGCTACTTTGCTGAAACAGGCATATTGGTTAGTGAGTAATCACGCAAACGCAGTCCTCGCTGTGTTTTTATATGTGAGGCTTCCATTCATGAGAAAATCAAAAGTCATTTTGTCTAAAGCTAGACCTCTCTCTAGCATTTCGTCATACAAACCATAAGCCTCCGGCAAATTTCCCTCCCTGAAGTACCCAGCAATGAGTGCATTGTAGATAAGAGAGTTAGGACTCGATCCCTTTTCTTTCATCTCTTTGAATACATCACGTGCATTTTCCAAATGACCTTTCTTACATAAACCATTCACCAAAGCTGTATAAGTAACTTCATCAGGCTTGATTCCGCTCGCTATCATATCAGCATAAAACTCTGAAGCTGTATGCAGTTTATCCTCCCTCAACAGCCCATCAATCAAACTAGTGTATGTTTCCACATCACCGGGAATCCCTTCTTTGATCATTTTCTTATGGAAAGAAAGAGATGCATCCATGTTATTTAGGTTTCTGTAGCCGCTGATCATGCTATTGTAAATAAATTTGTTCGGCGACAACCCTTGTTCAAGCAGTTGATCGAAAAGTCTAGTCGCGCTTTCCATGTCCCTTCTCTTGCAAAAAGCATCAATAAGCGTAGAATATGCTATAACATCCAATTTAAGACCTCTGCTTTTCATCTCATGTCGCAGTTTCATAGCATGATCGATATTATTGCTTTTGTGGAACCCACTAATCAAGATTGTGTACGTAACCACATTCGGAGAGAATCCTATTTCACTCATTTCCGTATAGACAGACAATGCAGAATCCATGTCACCTTCCCTAACCAATCCATCAATAATGAGATTGTAAGTCATGCAAGACGGCGTAAAATTCTTATCCTTTATGAAGAACTCCAGTTTATCCCTTGCCAGAGATGTTTGGCCAACTTTGCACAATCCACCAACGATAACATGGTATGTATGTTCTGTACAAGTAATCCCTTGGTGTACCAACTCATCATACAGGTTGAGAGCTTTTTCCACCTCGCCTTTCTTGAGAAGCCCATCCATTAAAACTGTGTAGGTCACAGCATTTGGTTTGACTCCATTTGCAGACATCTCATCATACAATGCATATGCCAAAGAAACATTATTCCCCTTACAGTAACCAAGGATAAGATGGTTATAAGAAACTACATTAGGTTTAATTCCACTTCTGATCATCTTATCCCATAACTGCAGAGCTTCATCAACCTTGCCATTTCTACAGAGCCATGACATTAAAAGGTTATATGAAGAAACATCAGTCAAACCTAGTTCAGCTGCCTTGTTAAACTGCTCATAAGCTTTATTCACTGACTGAGCATTCAGAAACCCTTTAATCAATGAATTAACATTATAGACACCTGGTTGAATACCCATCCCAACCATCTGCTCATATAGCTCAAACGCTTTCACCATATTCCCTCTCGCAGAGCATCCATCAATCAAAACCGAAAAAGTCACTCTATTCGGCAAAACACCATCCTCAGACATCCTCCCAAACAAACCCAAAGCACTCTCCAAATCACCTAACACACAATACCCCTTCATCAAGCTCGTAACGACCACCACGCTCACCGGTCTCCCACACGAAACCATCTCATCTCTCACCCTCAAAGCCTCCCCCATTCTCCGCTCCTTCACACACGCGACAATAACATTAGTAAACGTACCCTGGGACGGCACCCACCCCTTCTCCCTCATCTCCCTCAACAACTCACAAGCCGCATTCGCATCCGGTTTTCGACTCACAGCACCAACAGCACAACTGTAACTAGCAGCATCCAACTCCACACCCCTCTCCCTCGCTTCCCTAAAACACTCCTCAGCCTCCACAAACCTCCCCTCCTTCAAACAAGCTCTCATCATCACCCTTATGGTCCCACCATCCCCATACACCCCTCTATCACACAACCTACCATACAACTCCCAAGCTTCCCTACACATACTCTTCCTAACCAATGCATTCAACAAAAAGTTCACATACTTAATCCACAAACCATAATCACTCTCAAGCATCCAATAAAAACACTTAATTGCATCATCAACTCTATGAGCACTAAGAAAACCATACAACAAGTAATTAAACACCCTTGAATCCAACTCAAGACCAAAACTTTTAGAACAATCAACAAGGCATTTAATCACAGTTAAAGCATCAGGGCATTGTTTACTTGAGACCAACTTCCTCACAGTTGGTCTCTGACCCTTTGACCCCATCAAAACATGAACTAAAACACAGAAAGGTTCAGGTCCACAATTATAGCCAGGTTGCTTTTTGACCCACTTATAATAGTCCAATGCACATAAAGGTTCATTCTTTAAGTTCATTAAAGTGTCTATAACATGGGTTTGGGATAAAAAGGTGGGATTTTGATCATTTCCTGAGATGGGTGTTTGTGAATTTGTGTGTTTGAGCTCATCTGAGGGTTTTGATTGATTAAAAGTTGAAGATGAACAAAATGGTTTGTGGAATTTTGAAGAATGGAGTAAATGTGAGGAAAATGGTAGGGATTTTGTTAAAGATTTCATCTTTTTGGTGATTTTGGTAGCAATGGAGGTGTAAGATGTGGTGATTTTTAAGGAATTTGTTCTTCAAAGAACCAAAGTTTTTGGGGTTTAGTGAGTGTTGTGTTCATCTTTTGTGGGTTTAGGGTCCAAGTTAAAACAAGGGCAAAAGTGGAAAAGAAAAAGATTTTAGATGTTTTTTTCTTCTGAAATGTGTACATAAACTCGTTTAATTGTAGCGAGTATTTCTCAAAATATCATAATGTGTTATATAATGTGTCATATAATTCCAAATAAAAAAAAAAACATAACAGTGATATTTTTATATCAATGTCACTTAATTGTAAAGAGTATTTCTCAAAACATCAAGTCATCTAAGTGTTATTTTTTCAGATTAATACTGATCCTGACGCCTAAATCATCCTTTGTATGGTGGGAGAACTAGACTTTTGCTTATGAAGTTGTGGATGTATCCTTTGATGAACTGACTAATGATAGTAGTGATTAATTAGTGATCATGATGATGATGATCGTCAACCTATGGCTAAAATTACAGTACATTCCAACCTTTTGTCGTTGATATTTTCTTAAGATGAACTGTACTCATAGCACTTTTGTAGTAAGATGGGTGCTCCATTCTCTGCATGAACCGGTAGTCACCCTTCTTGCATGATTATATTAAGCTTCCCGTCCTTATATAGAAGTTGGGAGAGTTTCCCGTGATGATCTATTGTGTGGATGGCCTACAGTTCCCTAATATTTTCCCTTATGAATTGAAACCTTCAGTTGAATTCTATAGAGTAATGACATTGATGGCGAGCGGTAAGCTTTGAGGTTAAGAGAAAAGAAGTGCTGAATGGGATAGCTTTAGAAGGCTAGGATTGACATTTGAGTATTTGACACTAAGATGTACATTAACCACTTGATCACTGGGTGATTTTTACAACTTAAGTACTCTTTCGATGAAGATCCTCCATCCATATGTGTATCTATCTCATTTTTGTCTCATTGACTACTCATTTTGCTACATCAACTTTTAATACAAGTCAAAATCGCATTCAATGATGTGTGATCATTTTATGTGTTCATGTAGCACATGAAAAATACATGAGACTAGATTTGGGACAGATGATCTCAATTTGATAGTTTTCGCGCTTGTCAGCAGCTCACTTAATTTATATTTAACTAACCTGTTTTTTTTCCTAACATTAACTAACCTCATGTAGTCGTAGTTTTCTACTCCAAATTTCGAGCAGTAGTTTGATCAAGTTGATGCGCAATTGCCATTATGGTACTCATCATTGTGATTCATTCACTGTTTCTTCGCATTATTCCCTCAGTCTTCAAGAAATACGCTGTATTCAAAGCAATCTTTCATATTGTCCAAGAAGCTTCAATCGAAGATTGTGGGTCTGGTGCCACCGACTCTGGTGAGACTGGTGTCTGAAGACTTCCCATCCAGTAGTGTTCGCGAAGTTCAAAACAGGTGTTGCAGACATGACGGGGATCCTCCCATAAAGCTGTTAAAAACTGAGCCCCGAAAGCGCAGTATACTATGGTCCAGCCCCACTAAAATTTCAGTATACATCTAGCTGAAGCTGTTTATATCTATTCTTCATTGACAATAATAATACAAAAAAACTAAAATGAGAACGAAGAGGTGCTGTAATAGCATATATATTTTTTAGCATTCTTTCTATACCTATCCAAGCCGTAAATTCTACCTATCTATTGATGTGTAGTTTGATTCATCCAATAATTCTTCTCCCAGTTCTCCACTTGTGTTACTGCATTGTTTTTTCTTCTCACTAGGGTTTGAAGAGCTACCCGATCGTAAGGAGGAGGCAAGGTGCATGGACCTGTATCAGAAGGACTCGTAACTACAGATTGCATCATAAACAACTTTTCGTAACCTGGAGGCGTAGGGCATGCCGTTGTCTCCGAACAGAGCTCAACAGCATTTGGTGGAATGGTGGGCTTGTATTTGAAAAGCTTCGCATATTCCGTGAGTAGATGCAACATGTAGTCATAGACGTAATCCATCTTCACATCTTCATGTATATAATCACTGGCTGCCTTGCCGATTGCCTGAGCCTGGTAGATTCATGAATATAAAGAAAATTATCATACAATGTCATACTAATGCAAGTGCAAATCATAGGTTCTGCATCACACTTCAGCGTATAGCTACAGGCCGTGCAAACATGTGGGTACAGGGGATCCTTCAGGCTTCAGAAGAGGTAATTTTTCGATGATTGTGTAATTATGCTCATGGTGCTCAACTAAATACAGATTCTTTAGAATTTCCTAACACATTAAGGAAGAAGGAAAGACTCGAAAAGGCATTTGATTCCTACTCAGAGCTTTTACCTACTGAAATATGGAAATACTGACAACTACGTGTCCCTTTTTGAGGTCAATTTCTCGAAAAGTTAAACGATAAAAATATAGTTTGGCTTTTGCATGAATGAGCCAGTTAAACTGAAAGGTGCTTAAAGCAGAAAGTTACCTTTTGCTTGTGACTGTTAAGCCATTCAACGGCGAACTTAATAGACCTACATTTGTCGTCCTCCCGAATTGGCCAATAGTTTTGTACAGGCATCAAACCTCTTGAGAAGAAGTCATAGTATCGTGGTTTTACTATTAAGGTAACAGAATCACATGCAAGGATGTACTTCTCACTAACTGACCATGCTGACCCTTCAATGTAGATCTTATATCTAGCCATGAAAGAATGAAAATTGTCAAAACTTGTATAGCTTCGGATAAGAAACAAAGTTATCATCAAGAAACCAAAGAGCCAGTCATGGAAACGGACGTACTTGTCTACGCATTGGCTTGCCAAGTTTGACTGTTTGAACCCTTGCTGTCCTTCTTTAAACCAGTCCTGCAAAATATATTTGGGGGTTAATTTCAGCAGGTCGTCATATCTGATACCAAATTATCCACAAAATCAAGTATACTCCTTTGTTTTGTTATAGGCTAGTCATGCCATACTAATCATATAAGCAAACAAGTCAATTCTAAGACATGGAATGCTGTAAGAAGACTACAGGTGGGTGGAAATGAAGCATTTCACCTGTACAAAGACGCGAGCACCCCAGTCCTGCTTTTCAGAGACATTACATTTAAGAAGATCCATTCGAGTTGGTGCAACAAAGGGATTCCCTTTCCAGTAAGCATAAGGTTCTCTGTCCCCAAACCTCATCCTCGTATTCCCTTCTTGTAATTCTTTGGACAAAAGCTCCCATGGTTTGAGATTAATCTCAGCCCTGTAGATGGAAATGTAGGTATGAAATAGCTAATTCTCTGCTTGAAAGCCCTAATTACATGCATGCATATCATTAGCTTGCGGTTTTTCGGAAAAGCAGTGCAGACATCAGATGCATTGGCCTTATAAAAAGAGTAGAATGCATCAAGAATTATGGAAGTTATGACCAAGGCATAAGAATAAGGTCACAAAAGCATCATGTCTGTTAGCATCCATCTACATAAGTGTCAGAAAATGGAAAATCGTAGCACTATTAGAATTTTAGGTATCACAATCTTAGTAAAGAGGGCATATATATGACATTATACCATACACTCACACAGATAAGGACCTTGTAAAGTAAGTAATCACAAGCTCACAAGTCTTAAAAGAATTAAGTACACAAGCGAAGCAACCACATGCATACTGGCCTTAAGAATTCACTATGCTGTATATATGTTCCTCTGTTCCATCTTTTGCCATCATCCCAAATGAATAAACAAAAACAGAACCTCTGCAGAGATCTATGCATAATTTTATGTTGACATCTTTTCTCCCATTGTGGAGACAGAGAGCAGGGAAGGGATAACTAGAAACCAAATTGTCAGCACACTGTCGAGGGCTGCTAAATTCCCAACTAAAAAAAGAGATGGCAAAATCTATATGCATCACTTGAGTAGCAAATAACTTCTTTTAGATCGCTAAGCTTAGTCGTTTTCAGCAAGCTTAAGCATTGTGCAAGAATTCTAGCCTTACCATCCCCAGAAGGACCAGTCCGGGAAAATGATATCCAATGAGCTATCATCTTTACAATAACGAAACAGAGGAGGAACTGCGTCATTCCAACGATGGAATTTTGATATGACAGGCCAGTCAACACAGTCAAACATGAGGTCTAGATCAGGCACTCTGCCAGGGTACTTGCGTAACAGCTGAAGAATCCCCCAAAGTGTGAAAACATCTCTGGTTTGATATGAGTTTTTGTATCTCTCAACATAAGCCCTTCCATTTACTATAACCAATCTGAAATTAGCAGTTCTTTTAGCACTTTCCACCATTTTTCTTGTGATTCCAGTCTCTCTCCAAGGACGCAGATCTTCATGTATCCAGCGAAAGTAGTCAGGACACGTGGGAGGAGTAGGAGCATCAGGATCTACTTCTACCCTTTCAGGGTAGTCCCTTGGACATGTTTGTGTGATGTTACTATCAAAACATTTCAAAGGAATTTCAAGTTTTGTATGAGATCTCTCCGGAGGCTTCGTGATTTTGTTTTGAGAGTCTGGATCGCTGGCAATAGGTTCACCTGTTAAAAGTGTTTCTTTAGTGGAACTATCAACATTAGGCTGAGTGACGTCAATTTGAGAGTCTGGATCGCTGGCAATAGGTTCACCTATTAAAGGTGTTTGCTTAGTGGAACTATCAACAATAGGCTGCAAGAAACAGCATAGTAAAAGGAAATATTAATATAACAGTATCAGACAGATAACATAAGTCGCTGAAGAGCTACAAGACACTAATAGATTGCAAAAACATCATCATTAGGCGCCTGACAGAGTCAATCGCCAATACACCTATAGTGAGCAATTGATTCTCCTATTTAAACCATGCTATCGTTTATGGATGAACATGTGGAACCCAAATATCTTAGTCACACACGATACTAAAGATGATTGCAAGTAATACATTCAAGCATCATATTAAACATCAAGTACTAGTTAGAAGGCTAAGATAAGGTTGTCCCCATAATATGCATGCAAGACGAAGTTTCTGTGATATGTGAGGATATAAATTGGTCTGAGTGGTTTTTCTTAGTATGTTCTGATGGGTGGACAAACTGTCACAGCATTGAGAAACTAATTCTCTTCTTATACCAGTCTCTCTGCAATGCTGTAAATCTTCATATATCCAGTGAAAGTAGACAGAACATGTGGAAGGAGGTTGAGCAGCAGAAATTAATTTCTACCTTTCCAGTGTGAGCTGTGTCAGGAGGCTGGATGGTTTTGCTGTTAGAGTCGGAAGAGCTGCCAATTGTTTCGCCTGTTAATACTGATTGCTTAGTGGAACTGGCAACAATAGGCTGCAAAGTAAAGCACAGCAAAAGAAAATGTTACTCCGAAAAGCTACAGAACAGCAAGAGTAGAAAACATCAAGCTCCATACATATAGTCAGTTCCAGATACTTCTATGTGGACAGCACCATAACAGCAAATAATACACCAGATACTAGCTAAAATTCTGAGGTTGACTTCTCTCCATGTATCCAATGTGAAGTGTCAAACATCATGGAAGGAATAGCAAAGAAACCGGGGATCAAAAGCAATGAAGAAAATTCTGTAGAAATTCAAGCTACTAAACGATGCTGAAAATTTTCAGCTTTTATTCAAGCCACTTTGTCATTCAATAGACAAGTTTGGTATGATGTAATCATCATTACAATTTGATGGCTCCTTTCAAATAAAAATAGGGTAGATTCACAATGAAGAGACAAAGAGGAGTGGCATGGAGGGATATGTTCTACATTACATCCACTCGTGTAAAGGCTATACATAAGTAGATGGTTAAATCTGCCTCTACTACTCCCTTCTATGTTACTCATTCTCTCCTCCGATATTCCACCAATTTGAACCAAAAATACTTCAATACATTGGATTAATGATTGCAGAGTACCAACATGGCTCTCAAGAGCATGAAGTTCATTTGCAGTAAAGAAGCTTGGTTCCGTTACTGATTGAACTAAAAGAAATTCCTCTGACAATGCAGTATACTACCACTATGTTTCATCTCCTATGAAGTTCAAAGATAGCTACAATGTTGGCCATATAGGTAATAATACACCTTCTTTTGAACTTCTATGTGTCCCAAATTCCCAATATGAGACCACATAACCACATTCACTCCCAAATCTCGTAACCACATCCTATTACATAATTAAGAGCGTTCGTACATTTTGGGGGTGTAACATCTCATATACGTGATACGTCGCATTTCCAAACACAAGGGTCAAGTACAATTTGCAGCACCCTAAAATCTTTAACATCTTTACGACTTTACCAAGCTAGTTTATACCATTGGCTACACAATTTTGTCATATCTAGCTCGGCCCGGCCCGCCCCGCTAACTCCTCTAACTCTTCTCCAAAATAATGGAGTGACTACCATTTTTATTACACGTAAAGTAGTAGTTCATTATTCCAATACGATCAAAATTTAATTGAGCCATATTGCACCGACATTGTTCAAGTTTTGCAGTCCAAACAATAATGTATTCTAAATATGGAAACTGTAATTTATTAATATGCTTTTATCAAAAAGGCCATCATTAAATTAATACAACTGGTAATACAGATCAAGATCCAAATCAAATGACCTCCACTTTAATTACGGAGTAAAAAACTAGGCGGCTATGCTCCCATCACATCAACTTGCCTGGTCCCACATAACAAAGTACCCACGTGTCCTCCTTCAGAAAAACCTTAGTCTAAATTCTCCACAGTGGACCCCACACTTGTACTAGATCTCCTACAAATGACCCCCATTCCCTAATTTCCTCTACTCCCACTAAAATTTTTTCATAAAACAAAAATACAAAAAACACCAACGACGTCGTATGTCAGCACATTCCACACAGTTTCATTGCGTCACGCTAGTGCAACTTTTCTTTGAATAATCGTGTACACAGATTATGATGTCAAACCGTCTAATTGTGTGATGTGTAGTGATACCCACCTAAGCTACATTCCGCCCATGCAACTTGTAAACGTAAATAATTAACGTAAATATTACAACGACGAAGAGTATATGGTCCATATACATTGTGTCCCAAATTAAATAGTAATCGATCATAAAATGCCATCAATAAATCTAAAAGGGTTCTATTATAAAAAAAAATGGGTTTAAGCTTATAATTTCAAAACCTCACACGTCTTACTATTATAAAACCTCATACATTTTACAATTATAAAACCGTCTTATCCAAACATTACGCTAATATTTCATTTTGTTTCTAAAGTAAAAGCTACATTGCAAAACATCCGCATGTTGACCCAGAGCGCACCAAAAATAGCGGTTTCGATCCTCACCTTACTAAAAAAAAAGTTATATTTACTTTTGTAACTTTTACAACATTGCTCACTAAAACTAACTTTTAGTCGTGTCACACTATAAAAGGTGGTCTCATAAAAAGACAAGGGTATGACACTATTGACCAAACTCATTGTTTAAACTCTACTAACCCCTCCCTATACTAATACAATACGGCAATGTATGTATATCAAGACGGTCAAATCACCGCTAATACCAATAAAAGTCACCCCACTATGTATAAAAAAAAAGGGAAAAAGAAAGACGGACTTACAGAAGTAGAAAAGCGCGTGCTAAGAATTGCGACGACAATGAGAGAGAGAAAGATGAACAAAGCCACCGATGATCTAGCTGGAGACTGGATCAACGGCCGCCATATCATGTCGGTGAAATGTCGGGTCAACCTCGATCCATTTGCTTTATTCACCATCTTCGTATATATATACTATAGTATATAGAATATATCTTTAGCTAGCTTCAGCTCAACTTCACTTCACTATAGCACCATCTTACTTAATACTTAGTAAAAACCCACCCACCATGCAGAATATGCAAAGTTGGTGTTATGTGAATAAAGGGTGGTTAATTAAAGTGGGTTTAAGCTGGTGAGATTAAGGGAGGTGATCAAATGAAGAAAAGTGAATCTCGTGAAAAGGGCAGTGGAGTTAAGAGTGATGTAGTAGTACTGTGTAGGAGTAAAGAGGAAGAAGAGAGTGAAGGTAAGAACGTGGAAAAAGGGAAAGGAGCCAAAATAAGTAATAGTTGGGATATGACTCAATTATGTTGAGTTCTTTTGGATTGTGGGGTAATGTGCATTATATTATTCTGTATTTGGCCGTATTTTTCTGATCAGCCTGCCTGAACCTATGCTTGATTGTCCGAGCTGTAGTTTTACACTTTTATTTTACTTGTCACCCTTCCAGGTGCTCCCTATTGGTTTAAGGGTGAGTAACTGAATATTGAGGTGATCTCAATGTTAAATAATTACTAGATTAGTTGTTATAATGATAAATTATCAACTAATCTAATGGAAGTCAAAAGAAAACTAATGTTCGTCCTTATTAAGGGAGTTTTAGGTCAAAAAATCGACCTTAGAGGTATTCTGATTTTTTCGAGAAAATATAGGGGTATTTTGGGTATTTTAGAGAATATCCCTAATTATTATGGAATGTGTTTGAAATATTCTCATATTTATATTTATCAATTACAAAATTGAGTTATATACTGTCGAAATATGACTTTAAATATCGTCAAACAGTAGATTGAGAGAGTTGAGTGAAATTACATAAAGAAAACTTTTAAATAGAACGTCAATTTCAAATTACTTATGTAATGTTGTGTGCACAAATTTGATGATAAAAATTGAATCCTCAACTTTATAATTGGGAAGAGAACTATAGCCCTTTAGAGTGTGTTTGGATAGAAGGAAATGGATGGAAAGGGAGGGGAGGGAAATGGAGGGATGAATAATCCTTCATTTGGATAGCTAATGGGTGAGGAAGGGGAATGGAGG
>CAAKMY010037049.1:0-14520 GCA_901111285.1 Corrigiola litoralis
ATATTCTCTTTTGAGTCTACCATCTTTTCTGCAAGTGCCTTGACTATAGAATCTACAAAATCCAGAAAGAAGGACAAAGGAATAAGAACAAGAATGTTGAATTAGATCATTGTTGTTACAGAAGAAGAAAACTTCTTGACCACAACAAAGGTTGAATTAATCCTGACAGCTCTGATGTCACTTTTCATTCAAATGGAAAAATAAAGGAAAACAACCTAGAACAGTGCTAATTAACTAGTCTCATATTCTCATGAACCATGATCAGGAAGAGTATCATACTTGAAAGTAAGCTCTACAGTAGTAAAAGTATTAAGTATCAAAACATAAGTGGTAAACTGGGAAGCTCTTGCTAAGACTGTATTCATACAATTCAAACATAGATACTTCACTGCAAGATCAAAGTGAAATGAAACCTGTAAGAGACTATTTCTCGTCCAGGGAAGACAAGTCTAGACACCTACACGTTTGTACAGCTACCGAGTTCAACAGCTCACTGCAAGATCAGAGTGAAATGAAACCTGTAAGAGACTATTTCTCGTCCAGGGAAGACAAGTGTAGACACCTACACATTTGTGCAGCTACCGAGTTCAACGGCCTAGTGATGTTCATGGAAGTGTAAAAAAAAAAAAAAAAAACAGCCTAAAATTGTGCTAGCTAACTAGTCTGCTGTTCTCCTGGTTAGAAAGAGTACCATACTTGCATGTAAGCTGTACTATTACTACAGGTAGTGCGACAAAAGTTGTAAAATGACAAGATCTTCCTAAGCTTGTATGCATACATTGAAGCATAAATACTTCACTAGAAGATCAGAAAGAAAGAGAACCTGTAAGAGACTGTTTGGCATCCGCGGGAGACAAGTCTAAGCGCCTACAGGGTTGGGCAGATGGCTTATAAAAGTTCTTGCCAGCAGAATGCAGAACAAGTGGGGATTTAACTGTTACATGCTTGTAAACTCCCTTCCCTCCACTCCACTCCTTCCACTCATGATATGCTTTAAGTGCTAGAATACAGTCAGCTATCCTAGCAGCTGATCCTGCCTCGAAATTTTCCTGAATTGACAATTATAAATCATATATAGCAAGAGTCAGGAATCAAAAATATACATAGAAGTATACAATACACATAGCAATCTTCTCCAAATGTACTAAATGGGTTTAGTACCCTTTCAAGATCAGAAGCTTCAAAGGCAGGCAGCTTCAACTCTTCAACTGCGACCAGGAAATTCCGAACATTCTCGAAATACTGATATGCAGGCAATGGCATTGCATCCCATACCGACTCAGATTCCACAGGTACATGAGCCTCCACTACCTTCAAATCATCCCCCAGTACGAATTAGCACCAAAAGTAGAAAACATAACAACATCACAAACCACCTTACTTGCTATGTACGAATGTACGCAGCCTTAAGCCTAACTCTAAACACACGAATTTCGCAACAAACATCGGACACAATAAAGACAAAAAGAAATATACCTTAGGAATAGTTCCAGGTTGGATTTTGTTTATGACATTGCATAGAATGATGCCATTTCTCAAGCATGAAATAAACTCTCTTTCGGTTGGTTCACTGGGCACACCAAGTGGCCCCACCACACACTCTAGCCAATGTACTGCCTGATACCTCCTCAATGCTGCACCATCACACATTTTCTCAAATATTAATAACAATTCTTCAATTTTTCCACAAACCAACTTACAAAGTATTATTCTTCAACCAAATTACACCAAACTAATGCCAATCATATAACAACTGTTACACTATCAGGTTTATGTATACTATACTAGCTAAAATGAGTGGGAAAACATATCATTTTGAAACAAAATAATGGTTTATTTTACTTCCATTTATATCTTTACTAGTTAGTATAAATATATATATGAACAATTAAGTTCATTTACCAAAACAAAAAGATATATTTTTCAAATATATAATAACAACTCTACAACTTTTCCACAGACCAAGAAAACCCACTTACAAAGTATTATTCTTTATCCAAATTACATCAAACTAATGCCAATCATATAAAATTTGTCACACTAGCTAAAATAAGATCAATACTAGCTAAAATAAGAGGAAAAATATACAAATTTGGAACAAAATAACGGTTTAATTTACTTCCATTTATATCATTACTAGTTAGCATAAATATAAAATCAATCAAGATCATTTACCAAAACAAGAAGATATCTTTTTCTTACTAAAAATACTTGTAATTACTAAAAAAAGAAAAGGGTATATAAATATAAATTTTTACCAGCTTCTTCTGCTTTTCTTGATGCCATGTGATCATCATGTGATCCTCCACTGCTGGAAGTTTCTGCCATTAAAATCCTGCAATTTACCAACCAAAAAAAATAAATTAAATTAATTTTCTTGAAATAATAATATGGTTATATCATCAAGAAGTTACCTTTTTGCAATTTTTTGATTAAGTGTGAGTGGAATTAAGTGAATTTTGTAGGGGTTTAAGAGAAGAGTGAAATGTTTAACCGAGCCTAAAATGTTGGGTGATTAGTTAGTTATTTTGGTGGGTTTGGTTTGGGTACGAACCACAGGTGTGGGAGTTTACCGTTATTTTGGTGACCCACTCTTTTGAATTCAAAATGTGGGGCCATTTGTGTGTGTAGTTGGGCTATTTTAGTCGGAGTTTTTGTGTGTGTTTGGGCTTTATTGGGATGAAGATTGAGGTCAAGGTAAAGAGTCCATTGAATTTGAAGTTGAGCAGAATGGGATAATATGGTACGAAAGCCAATATGTCCGACTCAACAGTCCGAAATCCGATCCGTTGAAATTAGAGAAGACAATAACCCAAAGCTGATATGACCCGATACTTGACCAAACCCAATGCAATCCTAGATGATAGAGGCCCATCGGGTAGGTAATAATTTGGTGTCCACCCTCTCACAAACATTTTTTGGATTTTTAAAATTAAAAGGAAATTAAAAAGGTGATGTGAGAGAGTGTGTATTAAAGTGACAACCACCAGGTGGGTGAGTATGATATGCAATCCTAAAGTTACGCGAAACCAAGCATAGCCCAACTTGAGTTGACTGAAAGCAATTTAAACAGAGATATGACCCGACCTGATCCGACCGAGATTGATCATGAACCCAAATTTTATACTTTAAACCCCCACTTTTTACCCATAAAAAAGTAACCACTTTAAAATGATCGTTAGTCCATCAAGAATATTACCAAACAAAATAAAATATTAGACGTAATTCTACAAAATAAACAGGAAAATTTTGTATAAGATAGTTTATGTGGTTGTTTGGTTCATACGGGAATTGAAATCATGTAGCCATTTACACTTCCACGAAATTTAATTCCCTGATGGATTTCATGGAAATTGGCCTAAACATGTTTGGTTGACATGCAGGAATTTTTATTTCCCATGATTGTATTTCCTATATTTTGTTTGGTCAAATTGTGTCGTTATTATATAAGTTTATTAGAAAAGACCATTATTTTCTTTGAATACTCTTATTGTATAACTTTACACATATATTTTCTCTAAACATATCCAATAAAAGATATGTAGATCAATATTTGATTTCTTTATTTGGGGTAGATTAGTATTTTAGAAAATAAAGTATGTAGGAATTGTGAATATCCGAGGGTGGAGTGGGTGAACCAATTCCTACATCTTATGAGAATTTCTAATTCCAATGGAATTTGTAATTCCTCTTTTTCCTAAAATTTGGTCAACCAAACATGCAAGCTTCCAAAATATGCAACTATCAACCAAACAACCACTACATATTAAATTAAAATTAGACGGTTTAATACATTGGTCACTTTAAAGTTTAAAGTGAACATTATCATTATAAACGTTAATAACAAATTAACTCAACTAAATGATTATGTATACTTTATATTTTCTTGGATAACTTGGGAACCCGATTATGTATAATTCTGGTTATAGTAAGACCATGCTTTCTAATTATAGTTTTTTTTTTCTTTTTTGGTACAATATAGCAGTTAATACTTTGGGGGAGGGGATACGACAAAACGAACATGGAATTGAAGAACCCCAGATATGTTAGACTCCTAGTCATTGGATCAACTTTACTCCCGCTTTCTTATATTTTGTGCAAAATAATAATGGAGAACAAAAGCTCTGACAGCCATGCACAATAAATTGGTGATAATAACCACAGTACAAATATAGTATGTTTCCATTTTATTTTTTTCCATGTTAAGCAAGAATTAAATGGTAGATTGTGTTTCTGATTATTTTGCACAATTGTACTTATTTGTATTTTGGGAGATTCCTTAAAAGAAAAGGCCAAACCAGGAATATAGAAAGCCAAGGCCATTAAAATTTTGTAAGTAATTCCTAATCTAGGTAACTCGTAATTGCCTATATATTTTCCGTTTACATTGTATGCGGAAGGCTAGCTATATATGGGCGGAAGTCTTACCTTATTCCCTCATTATATATATTCTTACTATTCTTAGCGGGTTACCTTCTATATAAAAATACTTGCTACAAATATATGAGATTTCTCTACCTTTGAACATATTCTATCTATAAAAAGATCTCATTTTTTTCTAAGAATACTTCGTCAACTCTGTCATTCTTTCTTTCTTTTCTTGGTTTTCTTTCTTCGCAATATAGTTGAGGTTTAGAGGAGATTTTTTCTGCAAATTAATTACATCAAACTAAAAGCAAGAACTTTATCATCGTCATTACAGCCATGGGGAGAGGCAAGATTGAGATCAAGAAGATTGAGAGTGTGCAAAACAGACAAGTTACCTTCTCGAAAAGACGCAATGGGTTGATGAAGAAGGCTAGAGAATTAGCTGTGTTATGTGATTGTGAGATTGGTGTAATAGTTTT
Source organism: Corrigiola litoralis (assembly GCA_901111285.1). Classification (NCBI taxonomy): domain Eukaryota; kingdom Viridiplantae; phylum Streptophyta; class Magnoliopsida; order Caryophyllales; family Caryophyllaceae; genus Corrigiola; species Corrigiola litoralis. Next base: position 4,848 of record CAAKMY010037049.1, read on the forward strand.
TTCATGCACTGGCAGGCTCTATCAAGAGAGCGTCAACTCAGGGTAAGCAGTCTCTTATTGATTACATTATTCTTGCCTGACAAATTTTTGCATGCATGCTCATTAATGTATTATTAGTTAACTTTCTTTATATTGAAATTCGATAATTTTCGGCAGTGGTGAAACAGCAAAATGTATACATTCACATGGAAACTAGGAAAGTATCGTTTTTTTACACTTCGTAGAACCTTCGATCAATTGCATTTGCATGCATGGGATTACTGATAAAGTCATGGTGGTTCCATAGTTTAGAGGAACATTTTGGAGCATAGTTACTAGAGGAAGTTTGCTGCATGATATAGGATATACATGCATCTTTCTTACGTTTGGATAAAGAATCAATCTTTTAATGAATCTTCTGATCAATTGCATGCATCTTTCTTCGTATTATCTTCTTGTTCTGATAAATGGTCTTTTTTAGCTAGTGTAGCAATTTCTATATGATTGGCATTAAATTGATTTAATTGGCCGGGTTAGTGTATCATACTTTTCTTGTTGGGTTTTCTTGGTGGTGGAAAGTTGAAGAATTGTTATTAACTCTTTTTAAAAAAAAAATATCTTCTGGTTGGGTATCTCGATCATTGTCCTTCATTGAGTGATTTTGTAGCATAAATCAAATTATATGTTCACATGGAAACTTGGAAAGTATCGTTCTTTATAATTCGTATTACCTTCGATCAATTGCATGCATAGGATAACTGATAAACTGGTGGTAGAGGAACATTTTGGAGCATAGTTATTTACTAGAGGAAATTTGCTGCGGGAATGATATAGGATACATGCATCTTTCTTACGTTTTAGAAAATTAAAGTTTCAATCTTTTGATGAATCGTTAATTGTATGCATCTTTCTTCGTATTATCTTCTTGTTTTGGTAAATGATCTTCTTTTAGCTAGCTAGTGTAACAATATTTATATGATTGGCACTAATTAGATTGTCATACTTTAATTTTCTTGTTGGTTGTGGGAAATTTGGATTGGGTTATTGGGGCGAGAAATCGGAGGGGTTGCTTTCTCACGGCACACCAATTGAAGAATTGTTATTAGTTTTTTTAGAAAAATGTATCTTCTCGTTTTGGTATGATCTTATTTTTCTATATTGTGTGATTTTGTAGCATGGATCAAATTATAGCAAGATATCAGAGGGATCCCACTAAGGGTCAAGAAAAGCTTGCTCTTGAAGGTTCTGCTATTGAGCACGTACAGGCTGACGTAATTAGAGATGAGGTATATATGGTTCATGTTCGTGAGATTTCATTTGATATTTAAAAATATACTATTTCTAATTCTTTTAATCTCTTCCTTGTTTTCCTTTTTTCTTTTTGATTTGATCAGGTTTTGTCTTTAGAACACAATCCGCAAGCTGATGTAAATGCTTTGAAGGAAGAACTTGCGAAGCTACAAGCCTTCTGTTTGTAAGTCTTATTTACACGACATAATATTTACAACTTCTCTCTAATCTCTACAAACTATTTGATTGAGGTTTGATTTATCATGTATCTATGTGTGTAGGAGAATGCAAGGGAAAGGATTAGAAGGCTTAGATGTGAAAGACCTTCAGCAATTGGAGAATCAAGTGAACGAGGGCCTTTTGTCTGTCAGGAGTAAGAAGGTATAATTAAGTGCAATAAATCATCCGATCCTACACATTTATGTTTACTGTGAAATGATATATAATATATTATACATAATAATCCAATAAGTTAAGAGTGAGCCATGTGATCAAATATAACATATGTTAACTCATGTAGTCATGTGTGTGTTGCAGGAGCGAGTATGGTTGGAGTATATGGAGAAATCAAAGTTACAGGTACTGCATCCTATGAAACTATATTAATTAACACCAAGTTCAGTGCACCTTGTTAACTTACACTTGAAGCTTGTCTAAGATTCTGTTAGGATAACTGCTAGTTTGCTAGCTTAGCTGGCAAGTTGTAACATAGAGATGAGAGTTACTTAACTGATACAACGAAAAAAAAGCCTGAACTCTATTTTGTTTGCGAGGGTCTAAATAATAATGAATGGTGAATATATATTGCTTTGATGGTTGATGTTTAGTTCTTTTAAATCGTAAAGATGCAAATGATAACCTCTTATGTATAACGACATTCTGTTTACAGGAAGTAAAGATTGCTAAGGAGAATGAAAACCTACGCAAAGAAGTACGTGTTTTATATCTAACGTTCATGCTTTGACCTACTTATCGTTTGACATAAGTATAAATATATGCTGCATTATCTACTTTTCGAGATAAAATCAGCAACTAATACCATTTAATTTGTTGATATCATATAAATTTATGATACACTAATTGATTGAGCATATAAGAGTAATCATATGGAGCAACAACATACACGGAATGGCAATCGAAAAAGTAATGTTGTGTCTTCAAAAAAGGGGAAATAAGTCATTTTGTATTGTTTTAATTTAATGTGCTCTTATTAACTGATTCTAAATTTCGAATATACATATCTAGGAGTACTATGCAATTAGTAGGTTGTTGCAATGGATAAGTTAAAACTGCGTTCTTTCTGTCTGTGTTTGTATATGCTATGCCCATGTAATACTCATTATATGTACTCTATACAATGCAAACAGAACGAGGAGCTTAGACAAAGCTTAAGGTCTTGCAGTGAGTCTGGTTCATCAAAGAGAAGGCGTGCTGAGCTAAATACTTGTGAAGGCGACATTGACAAAGAGGCTGATTCTGATAATTTTCTTCGATTAGGGTATGTCTTTTATCTAACACATTCATGCTCTATATGATAAAAGCATAAAACGGTTAGCAACTAGACTGATAATTGCTCTAGGTATTTCTAGTAACGAATCAGTGACATCCATGTTTTTTTTTTTACTAGTTTTACATTGGTTTCACCTTGGTACAACCTTCCTTAATTAATCTTCTTTCTTACTCGTGACCCATTGTGGAAACTATTAATAAAAGTAGAGAGCATTCATAGGCGTATGTAAAGATGTATGAGGACGATATGCGTATGTTGTGTTGGATATGTGGGCATATTAGGAGAGATATATTGTAGTTTGAGCTAACTAGGGAAAAGGTGAGAGTTGCACCTATTGAGAATAAGATATGAGATAATAGTATGTATTGGTTTGAATATGTGAAGAGCGTGACTGATGCACCTATATATCATGAGGATTAAGGGATGGAGTAATGTAGATATACTAAGGGAAAGAGGAAGACCTAAGAGCAAAATACACAGAGGGATTATATGCCGGTGAGAGGGTCATTAACTTTTATAATCAAAGCTTAAGACAAGTATGTATAAGAGCCTCAGCTATTAGCTAAAAGTACAATTAAAGTAAATACGTGAAATGGACTCTCTAGTCCCACATAAGAGACATATGGTAGCATCATCACATACTTGAATAAAAGCCAAGAAGGACATGATTTTATTTTTATAGCTTCCCTAATAGAGTTTTATCTCAATTCTCAACACCGACTGTATGGTACGGAGTATATCACAAGGGAGGCATAACCGTTATTCTCATAATAGCCCAGCTCTAAATATTTTGCCTTGCAAATCTGTCTCCGGGACCAGCTTACTTAACTATGTTGTTCACTTTATCTTTGCTTTCATTCTGGTTGAGAAATTGATTAATTGCAACAAAATTCATGTATACATCTTTTTACACTATTCTTCGTCGATGGCATATTCTTATCCTTCATATATTGCTTTTGTAGGTTATCAACTACAGTATGTTGTGATGAGAAAGCCCCCAAAATAGAGAGTACATCTGATGAATCGAGTGCTCAAATGGATCAGGATTATGCAGCACTTTCTTGATTAGCTTGCTCCTTGCTCGAGTTATGTGTGATTCTATTAGTTTGATAGTATCATTGTAAAGACCTCGCTAAAATTCTACATTAACTAGTGAGAACTTGGTCAATGATTTTTTGATTTTTTTTTCCATTGAAATAGTTGACCTTTATTCTAGCTAGTTGCAACAGCTTATTGCATTTTACTAGGCATGTATCGACAAGTTTCTTCAGTTGTAGACTTGTAGGACATCTAGTACTGAACACTTTTTCCAGATTTACAAGTATGATCTTGTTTCGAATGTTTATATATCTCGTGTCATGGAGACTTTGTATATGATTAGTGAATATTATTCTTAAGAAAACTTAATTAGAAAAGTAGATGTTATTACTCTGGTCATAATGCTCATTGATATATTTATCGCAAAGAAAGCTTAAACATTATTGTTGGTTAACATACTGAATTAAAATACAAATCACAGTATTAGTTTTGTTATGATCTTGGTTACCGACAATAGGTATGATATCCTTCGGGGTACTGAATACCCTCCTCTCTCTTGACTATCATCCTGTTATAAAAAAAAATGGAGGGAATCCTGACACATGAATAGCACCTCCAAAGTTTGGTTGCTCCATTCACAAGAGTGATATATGAGAGTTATGAATAAGCATTCATTTCTTATATTTCTTATTGATCGAATACATGCTACGGAGTATTTATCTAGCACATATTCTAACTTAGTCATTTTATTATCCCGCTTTTTTTAATTTAAATTACTGTATATCGTCTTATATTTTTTTGAAGGGATTATCGGCTTATACAATCTAGTGAATCTACCATGATATAAGACATTATATGGAACAAAAAACTTTATTGTTGGACATTTGAATTTCTTATTCCACGGAGTAGTCATTATCCCCTTGAACCTGGAGCAAGTATTGCTCAATCTTATCAAATGTGCATGAGGGTACTTCCCACGATCACTTGACGTGCTGGCTGCTGGCTCCTGGCTCCTGGCTGCTGTAGTATAATGCCGAGCTCTGTCTAGCCAAAAACATACATTCTCCCCACTTTCAGGAGAATGGCTGACAGATGTTGACAAGTGTGACAAATGATTATTGACATAGTAACCGTGCAATAATTATAAACATACTATTCATGAAACAAACGAAGATATAGTTTTGAGTGCATGGGAAGAACAAAGCTCAAATTACAAAAAGCTAGACACGATCCTAGCTAACTGAACTCTTAGGACCGAAGCCAAAATAAGTACCAGGCTGAACTTCAAGAGCCACTGAGCCACAATAGAAAAGATCGATCCTAGCTAACTGAACTCTCAGAACCGAAGCGAAAATATAAGTTCCAAACTGAACTTCAAGAGCCAAAATAGAAGGTTATGGTGATCTCATTCCAAAAAGTCTTACATGAAATCGTATACTGTTATATCAAAACTAAACCGTTTTATGTGGTTTTCATTTTTCTATAATAGTATACTTTAGATAATTTTTAATCCCCTATATAGCGATTTGGGATAGCTACTCTTTATTGAGTATTGTACCTGCACCAAAAATGGAGTAGAGCTGTAGAGTTAACAAAAAAATTAATCGAGTACGTGCTAGCCTAGAAATTTAGCAGAACTAGTTGGTTTGCAAATTCTGTCTGAATAGGTTGGAATTATGTCTATCAAATTAAACGGTTTTAAAGTGATTGTTTGGTTTAAAATGACCACTGTTATCACAACGTTAATTAGAAGTGATCACTTTAACCCATTTTATAACCACGTCTATTTTTAAGTTGCAATGACACCTTCTTTTGAAAATTGTGTATGTTAGAACCACACAAGATGACATGGGTCTAATACTACTAGCCATGCCGATTAATCAGAAGCTCATTAAATTAATATCGATCATGATTCGCGAGTACCGTGACATTTAACCATGTGTATACTATATCTAGATAACAATGTTTATTAGATATTCAAGACCTGCTAGGCTGCTAATGGCTATAGTATAACACACGTAGCACGAAGTATAGTCATAAGAGCTCTTCAAAAAAACAAATAGTATTGTCATAAGACTGTCATTTGCATATCGCTAACGTTAGGCCACCAATATAATTGGTTCCATAAGCTGATCTCAAGGGTGCTTGGGTTTGGAACCGTCCACGGTTTAATTAATTAATTAGTTATTTAGTATAAGGATTATCATGATCATGATTACCAAGAAAATAAGTTTTGATATTGTTCTCCGAATGGACGGGGCCATTTTCTTTGTTGTTGTTGTTGAAAATGGACGGGGACATAGTGGCCCCTCATGACCATTATGTTTCATTTTGTTCTGATGGAAATTGAGTTTGTTGTATATCTCCAAATTTCCCCCCGATCTTTTTGACGCCTTTATATAGAAAATGTTTCCTGATTTCTTAGAAGTGCTTTTGTTATTAATCATCTTCTTTTATATGTTGAAAATTATTGTCTTATGAGCTATAAAATGAAAAAGTTAGTCATTTTACACAACTTCATTACAAGTAGCCAAGTCAACTTATAATTATATTATAAACTTGTCTCTAATATGAGAATTAAAGTTGACCCAATGATTGAGAACTTAACCTGGAAGATGTCACAGGTTCCGCACCCACGACCACCTTATATTATTTTAACACTTATTCAAATTATGTCTCTTCTAATTATCTTCATTATATTTATAATCACATCTAATTTCTTGCATATATATGATCAACAAGATCACACTCGCTCAATTTAATTGCCACACTCTCATAATAAGTCTTGATGGATTATATTAATTGGAAGAGTACGTTATAACAATATACGATAATATGACAGAGGTGGCAATAAGACCGTGGAGCTGTGGAACTGTGGAAGGTAGAAAGTGAAGAGCTGAATGACCTCAATTAATCAGTCGTATATACATAATATACTCTAAAGATTATAAGAGTAGTGCTCATTTGCTCGATAGAATAATCAAATTATCAAAGTCTCACCCATGAAAAGGAATTATAAATATTCAAAAGACATGCATGATCATGAGCATTGGACCACCACATATTTCCCACCACTCTTCCTCTTAACTCATCATTTCCTCTCCTCTTCCTTCAACTCTTGTACTATTATTCCCCTTCTCTTGATCACTATAACACATCATTGTCCTTCCGTTTTTACTCCCTATCTAAGAAAAAGAATGAAGCAAGATCAAATATCCCTTAGGAGAAGTAGCAGCAGCAGCTACCGTAGCACAAATAAGATCATCGCTTCATATTTCACCCGATCAACCTCTTCTACAATAACTCCCGAAAGTCCACGTGAAATTTCCAATAATAAGCCCATTGTACGTAGAGGAAGTAGTCACTATAGTAACAACAACAGCAACAACAATTCACTAGCGCTCCCTTACGTGAAAAAGACGCGCTTCACCGTGTCCGCCTTCTTCCGTTCCCTCCTCCACGTGTTCTCCTTCTCCACGTCGTCACTAGGGGCTGCTGTCCCCACATGTAGGTGGCTAACAATTCCTAGTAAGGTTCTCTCCGTTTCCTCCCCCACGCCCCTAGGGCGGAAGGTGACTGGCACGCTCTTTGGACACCGTAAGGGCCATGTGACTTTCGCGGTGCAAGATGACCCTAGGGCGGACCCTGCCCTCCTAATTGAGCTAGCCGTGTCCACCTCAGCCCTAGTTCGAGAAATGTCCTCAGGATTAGTGAGGATCGCGCTGGAGTGTGAGCGTGCAGCTCACGCTCCAGCGCGCGGTAGTAAGCATGGGACAAAGCTGTTTATGGAGCCCGTGTGGAGTATGTATTGCAATGGAAGGAAATGTGGGTATGCAAACTCACGCTCTAGCACCGATTTTGATTCGTACGTACTTAGTACGGTTCAGAGTGTTTCGGTTGGGGCCGGAGTCATTCCCTTGGTGGAGAACCGAACCGGGTCGGGTTCAGAAGGCGAGTTGCTATACATGCGAGCCAAGTTCGAGAGAGTTGTAGGAAGTCGTGACTCCGAGGCTTTTTACATGTTAAACCCTGATGGTAATGGTGGTCCTGAACTTAGCATTTTTCTCCTTAGGCTATGATAATCTTCATTATCAATCATGATTGTTATTCTCATCCAATAAGGAAAGGGATATTAGGGTAATAATTAGACATAATTTACAAATGGAGAAGAGTGCATGAATGATTGGATTAAGTAGTGGACATTTGACCTTTTGTACGTTGTAGTTTATCAAGGGTGTTGGTGTGACCATGTGCTTTTGTTTATAATAGTCTTTTTCGTATCATCTTCATACAGTTTTCTTCTTCTTTTAGTTATGCTTGTAGAGTTGTAGAAGAAAACTTTAGTTGTATGCCTCACACGTCACAGATGAATGAAATTACGACTTGTAGTTTCTAGTTTGTACTTTGTACTTGGCGGTTTAAATTGTATATGTGCTTCAAGCTAGTGTGCACCTTCCTTCATGCCTTTTGAGTGCGTACGCATGCATAGCACCTCACCACTCCAAATCATTGCTTTATTTTCTTCTTTCTTTTATGTTTTGTTGCCTATTCTTTATAAATCGTTGCTGTTGATTGCCCATCTATCATCCATGTACATACTTTGATAAATGAATCATTGTGAAGAATTCCAACCCATAAAAAAAGTCGTATGTGAGTGTCCCATGCATATTAATAAAATATAGGACAGAATTTCCACCTTATATATCAAGAAGTTATTACACATATTACCAATTGATTTTAGGATGAGACATCGCTTGGATTATGATGTGGCCTCTCTCTCTCCTCCTTATGGGTACATCTCAGACTCATTATAAACTTTAACAATCATATATATGATATAATTTTCTCATGTTCCATGAAATTTTACCATACACACTATCAATTAGTTAGGCAGTGGCCATATGATCACTTAAATATATAGATGATATCATAGTATATATACACTTATATTAATCGGTATCATTTTTAAATTAAAAGGTTATTTGTTGTCATTATATTTAGCAAATGACGATATATGGAAACAAATGTCATATATGTTGTATACGTAGAATTTAAATCGAAAATAGTAATCTTTTATAGGGATTCGAATGACATAATTTGATTGTCTTTATTTTAATTTTGGAAAAATTGATAAAACATCTTTGGGCGGTCTAACAAAAATCATCCCACCTTACGAAATTCTTGAGGAATGGCAAAGAAAGAATTGGCATGGGGAAGAGAGAGTTACTAGCAGCAGTGTGGGGAGGGGTGGTGGTTCGCAACGGGGATGAGTAGAGCTAGTATTAAGCGGGTCAGTTTGGGGCAGGTCATATCGCGTTCGCCATTCATGTCATGACAATCTTTGGGTAGGTTTCGGTTAAATTCTGATTGTATCGGGTTGGGGTCACATATGGTCATTTATTCTTGTAGGTTAGGTCAGTTTTGAGTCTAATTAGTTTTGTGTCAATTTTTGCGTCGAGTTAATTTCTACTATAATATCCCACTAACAAAATTTTATTAAACATTATATATCAAATTTTAGGAAATAGTAAAAATATATATACACCATATAAAACATAACTAACATGATATATATTTGATAAGGATCAACTATGGTTCAATCATGTTTGTGTTTGCTATTTGTATCAGTTTCGGGCGGCTCGACTCGGATCATGCATGCTTCACGTTGAATCGGCTAATATCTTGTTATCCATAATAAACTGTTTGACAATATCTACTTTCCTAAACTTCCCAACATTCCTTTCAAAACAAAATAATATATGCCATTCATAACATGTAGGGGTGTAAATGAACTGAGCTTTCATTAAACAGGTCGAGCTCGACTAAAGCTCATTTTTGTTCGTTTATTTAATAAAT